>VWZK01004732.1:0-10581 GCA_013396935.1 Baryphthengus martii | reverse complement strand
CATTTCTTTCCTGCCTTTCTTTCCCCCTTTTCTTCTCCCCCTTTCCCCCCCTTCTTTTTTTCCCTCTTCCCCTTTCCCGATTTATTGTCCATGTTCTCCCCGGCAGCCTGCCCCACACCCGAGTGGCATCTATCTCCCCACATGAACCAGCCCACAGAGCAAGTCCCGGACACGTGTCGGGAGAAATAAACCCTTTCCCCGCAACCTCTCAGGGTTTTCCTTTGCAGTTCACGCACTGCCTCCTCTCTGTCTCCTCATGGGTTCCAAACTGAGGAATTTGGGGAGGGTGCGCAGCCTTTCTTCCTCCTCAGTTTGACAAGGGCCTGTCATCATCCCGTGCTTGTTTCTGTGGATGGCAGGAATATACACTGGGAATTGGCAGAAACCAGTAAGGCTACCTGGGAAAATGCAGCCTCAAGTGCCATCAGGGAGCTTAATCACGTAGAGGCAAGTAAGGGAAGTGAAATAAACTTCTAAGGAAGAAAACAAAACACTTTCAAAAATATGCGTCTAGCGTATTAGTCTGGTCCACTGTGAAAAGCTCTCTCCCTCCTCTAACGTTAATTTAGAAAGTGGGGAGGAATTTGTATGGTTTGGAGGTACTTTCTAGGAAACAAGCTGCTAGAGTGAGGGGATTTAAAAGGTCTGCCAGTGCTTAGACTCTTGTTAGTGACTGGTTTTAAAGAAGAGGCTTCTTGAAAAGGGAATTACGATCCTACTCGAACTCCGTTCTCATTTCTACACACAGTTTGAACACCTCCAGTAAAGTTGTGGTGGGTGCAGCAGGAAAAAAGATGTACGGTTTGTGCTCCTTTCCTATCGGCCGTTCAGCACCACTGCAGCGTCTCTCAGCTCTGAAATATCTACCATGTATGTTTGGGGACGGTGCCTCCTTTGAGAATGATTCTGTAACTGCAGTATGAAAACAGAGGGCTTGTCATGAATCTGAGGAAGAAAAAAAAAATAAAAAAAGCAAAAAAAATCCTCTTGGGTTTTTCTAATGCTCATTGGGTGGATTATTGCAAAAAAAAAAAAAAAAAAAGAAAAGATGAAGGTTTTTTTTTTGAAAATACAACTTGCTAACAGAGAGGGAATTGTCTCTTCAAAATTCTTCCTAAGTTTTCTCTACTTTTTGCAACTTGGTTATATGAGCTCTCTCAGTCGAAAATCCTCAGGGGGTAGGTTTCAAAATTATTTTTATATAGAAATTGTACCCAGAGCACTCACAATTTGTGAGGTCATGTTAAGTGATTCATGGCTAATCCTCAGGGGCATGTTGACTGTAGAGCAGTTTAAATTAAAAGTTTCATTAAATGCTTGAACGGTGGTCCACAAGCAGTGCTGAGGGTTGATGATGCCCTGTGATTAAATTTTTCAACTTGTATTAATTTTCTTTTACTTTTTCCTGCTACTGTAGAGTGCCTACCAAGTCTTCTGGCCCTCTGAGATCTTTTAAAAGGCACTAGAGTCATTATGGAGAGAAGGAGAGGGAAAGGAGTTTGCTCTGATGTGTGTAGCACAACCCATGAGCTGGTGCCTCTGATTCTCCATAACATTCTCCACCTTGCATAATTTATTGACATTTGTGTAAAAAGGCTGCAAAACCATAGCGTATCACGGGGGCAATCGCGCTGCGAAGCGATACGATTACTGCTGTGGGTTCCACCACTGAGGTTATCTTTCCTCCTGATAACTTCATCTCAGTTTAGCTGTCACAGATTTTCTCCAGTGAGAGACATCAAACATTTGATTCCTAAGATACCAAAGGATACGTCTTCAAATCAACGTTTTACGGTTCCTGCACAAAAAGCCACACAAATGGAATTCGTCTTTGTGTCAAAATAGCTCTGTCTGTGACTTCTGGGCAAATTGTATTTTCACCACATTACTATTAGCACACTCTTAAAATAAAAATAATCCACCTATGAAGGGAAGAAGTCGCAACTCTTGCTGTAGTACTGGTGGTTTGGTTTTTTCTACAAATGTCATTCAAACCGCAGGGAAATTCAGATTAATTTAGGCGATGTATTTGTGTGCTTGTGATAATCCATCTCAAATTCGAGGAGCAAGCTCTTAATTCTAAGCCTTGTAATACATTACACTCTGAAATTCGGGCGCTGAGAATATCATAATTTATTAATAGGATAAAATGATCAGGAAGTATTAAAAGATCTGAATTTTTAATACTCTTATTAGCCTTTGTGCAAGACATGAATCAGTTGTCTTGATGTATTAATAAAATAATACCGCAGATGTTTGCTCTTCATAAGAATAGATTGTAAACTGACTAGTTGGGATAGGCTGGTTAAAATATAGGATCTAAAATACTACTCTGATAGTTGCATTAACTCCCAGAGTGTAATTTTTTTTGAGAGACTGGCAAAAGACAATTTCTAAACAATTCTCAGTTGTGACTCATCCACAGATACTCAACAACTTGTTGCAAAAAAACCCCAGACTGGGTAGATGCAAAGCCAAGAGCGATACCTAAAATTTCCTCAGATGAGCGTGGAGATTTACCCAGAGTGTAAAATCAGATATCAGTTGTGGAAAATCACATCTCTTTGTTTGTTTTGTTGTTGCAGTTCTAGAAAGGTGGAAGAGGATGAATATGAAGACGGAACAACTAACCAAAAATGGGTTTTAGCTCCAAAAACACAAGACACAGATGTGACTCTCATACTAAACAAGCTGTTGAGAGAATACGACAAAAAGCTACGGCCAGATATCGGAAGTAAGTATTCCTTTCTGCACAAGTGGAGGAGACACACCTATGGGTGCAGAAAAGACATTATATTTTAGTCTGTGTGCGCAGATGTCTGGGAAAGTGAAAATTAAGGTGGTTTTGTTGGTGTTTTCTTTCTTATTCTTTTGTTTTTTTTTGCCAAAGTTCATTTCCAAGGACTTATTTAAAAAACGTTGATTCTCATGGGAAGACGTGGCCGTAACTTAGGGTGTTAAACTCTGGTTTGCTTGCACAGAGTTCGTGTGGAGATACAGAAGGGCTCACTCGAAAGTATTCAGCAGGTCTTTGGCAGAGGTAGGAACGTACTTCTCTTCTGTCATCCAACCCATGCAGACAAAGTGGTCAAAACTCCAATGTATTAAAAGCAAAAAGTAGGACATAGAACGAGAAGAATGAGCATCTACTCCCTTTAAAATGTGATCATGAAAATTATGTTCCTCGATGGTGAGAAGGTGGCGCTAGGATTTGCCTGTGTATGGGACAACTCTAGAGATTTTCTTTCCCAAACCAGAAGAGATCTTATCTCCAAAAGAAATCTGGTAGAATGGAGGTATCTTGTGGGCAGTTCTACCACATGTAGGTGTTAAATTTAGATAAAATCCACTACATGACCATTTTAAGCTATTTCCTTTCCTTCTTTTTTTTTTTTTTTTGTCTTAATTTGGGTCATGAGTTTGTGTGTTGCAAACCAGTATTTTTTTAACATTTTGCGGTTATGCCCTGTGTGCCTTCTTTACATCCTTAGATCAGAATGGCTATGGCACAACTGCTGCTCAGTTTGTTCCCACAGAGTTCGTACGACAGAAATCGGGGACAATTTGTAGTTTGTATTTACGGCACCTTGCATGTACTTCAGAAAGAACTGGGAATGAGCAATGCTCAAAATAACCACCTAATATCATAGAATCACAGAATGATAGAAGTTGGAAGGAACCTCTGGGCATCATTGAGTCCAACCCCCCTGCCAGAGCAGGATCACCCAGGGCAGGACACACAGGAACAGATCCAGGGGGGGTTGAAAAGTCTCCAGAGAAGGAGACTCCACCACCTCACTGGGCAGCCTGTCCCAGGCTCCATCACCCTCACAGGAAAGAAGATTTTCCTCCTATTGAGGTGGAACTTGCTGGGTTGCAGTTGGTGCCCATTGTCCCTCATCCTATCCTAGGGCACCACTGACAAGAGCCTGGCCCCTTCTCCTTGACACCCACCCTGCAGAGATTTGGAATATTGAATAAGATCGCCTCTCAGTCTATATTAGATATAATTTACTTTTTCTAAATTTTTACAGAGCTTAGGAGGCGAATTCCTGGCACTGATCATAAGTGAAAGTACCGTTTGTTGGTGGCACGTGTAAGGAAATACTTTATAGGTGGTTTCTTTGGGTCAGTTTATAGGGAAGTAAGAGCCATCTGTATGTAGTCACAATCACCATTACAATTATTAGTATCTTACAGTTACACATTAATGAAACAGTTCCAGAAAAAAAAAGCTGTGTGGTGGCAGGAAAGAATTTTGGTGGTTTGTTGGTTTTATTTGGTGTTTTTTTTGTTTGTTTGTTTCTTTTTTTTTTTTTATTTCTATAGCTAATACTTTGATTTTCCGTAGTATTTACAAAGATCATACTTGATAGATGTGTCTGTTTTTAACACAGAGCGGTATTTCTCTCTCTGTTTAGTTTGTCATACTGAATTTTGCCAGTCTTTAATATCTGATGGAGAAGTGCTTTAATGCAGTTTCTCACTCATGTCAACATCTGGAAGACGTTCGCAGACCGATTTTTTTTTTTTTTTTTTATTATTATTTCACTTTGTACGCTGTGTTCTCTGACTTCACTGACTTCAGGCAGACTAAATTATGTTATGCCCATGTGGGGGCAAAGTAATCACTCAGTGTCCCCATGTCAGTTGCCATAACATCAGTAGAAGTCAGACATATCTTACAGCACTGGAAAATCCTTGTTACCGAAATAATTCCTTTTGTCTTTCTGCAAACTTTCATAAATCTTGTTTTAGAGAAAGGAGTTAAATTACACAGCTCCTCGTATATCATACCAGAGATTTTACAGTTCTCCACTACATCTATCTATTTCTATCAAACATCTCAGTCCTAGGCCATTTTTCTCTTTGATAAGGATCAGGCTATTTCAGAATTTGAGCTGAGTGTTGTTCAGAGGCTAAAGAAGTTAGTTCACCTCCGCTTCCTCCCCTGGTCCTTCTTCCTTCCTCTCCTACCTTTGATCCGGATAAATAACGTTGCCCTTTTGAAGATGAAGGTCGGCTGCGTTTGTCGCAGAGAGCACAAGGGGAATTTTAGAGAACCAGGCATTACATCTAACTTCCCTAAATTGCTGGCTGCTGCCTCACATGCAAGTACATTTTCCTTTCCACCTGGGAGAAGGTTACTCTCCAAACTCAGTGGTTGGCTTGTCCTGGCAACTGAACTGTGTCCCTGCCCTGAAGGTGCCAGTATTACTACAAATTATTTATATTAATACAATTCAGCTAAATATTAATACATATTAGTTAAAGTACAAGGAAAAATAGTAGTGTACCAGATAAAATGAAGCATACGATAAGAAAATGCATGTTTTTGAATGTATAGCAAGCATGAAATGAACAAGTGGAGGAAGAAAGAAGTAATTCTCAGAATCAAGTGGGTTTAGAGGGTTAAATCCAGGACTAACATGCACTTGGTTATTCATCGGGGCCTTTACACGAGTGCAGGGCTGCCTGTAAGCAAATCGTCTGTCCCCCAGGTCAGGGGACAATCACCGCTTCATGCCACATCGCTCTTCACTCAGGTTTCTGATCCTTTATTGCAAAGCCACCTTCTTTCTGAATGTGGTCAGAAAGGTTTAGGAAAATACTGACTTCTTTGCACTTTCAAAAGGTAGGGTTGCAATTTTTAGATTAGTTGGGAACACACTATTGCAAGCCAGAGGCTATGGGGAGAATTACAGAATCACTGTAGTTGGAAAAGACCTTTCGGACCATCAAGTCCAACCATTATCTACTCTACCAGGGCCACTCCTACACCATATCCTTGAGCATCATAGCTAGACAACTTTTAAATACATCCAGGAACGACAATTCAACCACTGTCCTGGACAGCCTCTTCCAGTCTTTGATAACCCTTTCAGTATCAAAGTTTTTCGTCATGTCCAGCCTAAACCTCCCCTGGTACAGCTTGATGTCTTTTTTCCTCTTGTCGTATCGGTTGTGACTTGTGAGAAGTGACCAACCCTCACCTCTCTACAACCTCCTTTCAAGGAGCTGTAAAGAAGGAGAAGACTGTGGCAAATGGAAGGTATTGAAGTGCAGGCTGGCCCAGGCAGTAGCTTTTCTGTGGTCATCCACCCTTCCCAGGGCAGCTGATGTTTTGGTTAGCTCAGGGATGTCCAGGTACTACTTGCCACTGTCCAAGCATATTCAGAGTGCCCACTTGCCGTAATACGGGCGCCGAGTTCTCCAGTAATCACATCATCTCCAGATCAGGAGTTTTGCCATCACTCCTGTGAGCGGACACTCAGCCACCCTCCTTCTTCTTACCCAACTCAGCCCAGCTAAACCACCATAAAGAGTGTGTGGGTCGATGCTGAGATGCAAGGCTAGGACTTATTCTTTCCTTTTTTTTTTTTTTTTTTCCTTTTTCTTCCTCTGGCCTAACTTGGCCTGGGCTTTTATGCAAACATGACCGTTGGTCAGATCACATACTCAATCTACACCCAGCAGTACAGGCATTAACTACAAGGTTCCAAGCTAGGGTTTTGAGAGGGTGGATTGAACAACCTAAGTCTTAGGCAAAATAGTTAGTCTGTGAAGGCCATTGGCAATGTGACAACTTAACAGGACCTGTCTAACTAAAAGGGGACATTGGAAACAAAGCAGTGTTCCACCAGCCAGGGGAATGTCTGAGTGCATCCCCTGTGGCCACACACTTGGCAGAGTTCTTGTCTCCATAAATATCACAGCTTGTGAGGGTTTTCATTTTAATGGTGGCATCTGACAGTTTTCCATCGTAGCACAGAACATGCTCGCCTTTTGGAACTGAAAAAAACCAAAAAAAACCCAAGAAAAACAAAGCACCTCACACCGAACAGCTTATACTGGTGTACTGATTAGATCAAAAAAAAATGTTTTATGGAGACAGAACATCTTTTCCAACTAGTTTTTAACCTGCTACAATCATAGGGCTGAGAATCCTGGGTCTGCTGCATAGTATAAAAGGCACCATTCCCAGATAACAACTAAACTCATTCTGAACTACAAAGGTCTTAAAACCTCTTCCATTGACAGGTACTTTGCAGTTTGTTTTCAAAGCCCGTTGAAGTAAAGACCTGCTCAATGGATATATAACATTTATTAAGTGTAGTAAGGCTTACTACCCTGCAAGAGTGAGTTTTATCTTTTTCTCTCCATGTCACACTAACATTTAGCAGGACTAAGTTCTGGCCCTGAAATTTCACTTCCTCTTTATTAACAAAATGAGAACAGAAATAATAGGCAAATCAACAGGCAACAGAGTGATGATAATTACAGATAGAAAGATCTGAGGCTTATTTAGATTCTATTAATAAACCTGATTTTTGTCATTCCTCTGTTTTTGATTAGCTGATTTAAATTTTAAGTTTCATTTTAAAAAAGCCAAACAATGAAGCAAACCACAGGTAAATTAAATAGCATGTGACAACACTTCTTTCCTTCAAAGCCAGTTTACTTCAAATAAACCTTTCCCCTCACCTTCCTTAATGGACACCTTAGCCCACAATGGAGCCCTGGAAAAGAAAAGCTGCTTTTCTTATGCTACATTATTTTGTGCTTGTCTTCATATGGAATGTAGGTTGCCTTAAACAGACAGAAGATCTGAACAGTGTATTCTTCCAACGGGTAAGTTTTGCCAATCACGTTTCCAAATCAACTTTACACGTGGAAGAAAATACGCTGGTTTTTTCATTCTTGGGAAAGTCCCCCTACCCATCGAGAGCTTTCTGAAATGTGCCATTAGCAGGGGGAGATAAAAAATCTTGACCTAGACCAGGCTCTGAGCTACTGGAGCATCTGGAGCATGAAGAGCAGTAAGTCTTGAGAGTTACCTTTCAATAGGTAGCTGGTTTGCTTCCCTCAAAGAGAAGATTTTTTTTCCTCTTGTTCATTAAGAAACAATAAATATTGTGGGCCAAAATTTCAGTGATGACAAGGCAATAGTAATATTAAGATCAGTTCATAAGCAGAGCTAAACTTCAAGATTCCCCTTTTATCTACTGTCCACTGTCCACTACCTTTCATAGAACCATAGAATGGATTGAGTTGGAAGAGGCCTAAAAGATCCTCTGGTTCCGTTCCTGATTTAAAAAAACTGGTGTTAGGAAAGTGCTAACTTTCCATTCTAACATTTAAAAAAAAATACCAACAAAATCATAGGAAAAACACCCATAGAAGTTATTGCCCCAGCATTTCGGGCTGTACCAATGACCTTTGCAGTTATTTATACCCTTCCAGGGGAAGTTCAATATTTTCAGTTATTTTCTATTTCAGAGGCTGGAGTAATATAATGCTGGTAAGAGAAGGGACTACATTCCAGTGTACTCACCCTACCCAGAGAAATTGAAAGTAGAATGTCATCATAAGCATTAGAAATCAAGCTAGAACAAGCTAAAAACCTAAATCAAGGAATAAGCCGTTACAAGACAGAAATTCCTGTGCCTCAGTTACTTAGCTGACTTAGTTTTACTGAGTTTTGACTTAGTTTTACTTCGTTTTTCAACTGATACTTCTTGTAATGGTCAGCCAGAACTGAAAACAACTGAATTCCACTTTTTAGTGCTATAGAAGTCTTCTATAAACGTGTTAGTTTATCGTATTTATTTATTTTTCCTATACTTTCCAGCTCTTAGTTTCTAAGCTGTCTGCCTTGTTCATAATAAAAGCTGACATCAAATCAAACTTGAGGCAAGAGCGTTAATGGGAGAGACAGAACAAGCAGGAATAATACTGATTTTACTGATACCCATGGAAAGGGTAGAAACAAGTAGTAGGATAATTTTGCATGTTGCATCCTCTGTTTCTCAGAAGTATTCGGGAAGGCTTACGAACCGTGTGTGTTAAAGAAAACTTCATCTCAGCTTGTGTTCTGAGGTGCTTTTACCACTAATACCGTCTTTCCCCTGCTTTTTGATTATATTGAAGCAGCAAGTTTCCTCTTGGATCCTCGAGATGTTCGTACGGTCTCTAGTGGTCCACTGTATTTATTGTATATTTATAAGCCCCAAAAAATTTGCTCTGAAAAATGAAAGCGTATATGCATAGATGTATATATGTGTATATATATGTATACACACACAGATGTACAATTTAATGCCTAGATACCTTCTGACTCTGACCATTCCAGCTGTCTTGAGAGTCCAGCTGTTTTTCTTTGCTCTTTAAGTATCTTTATAACCAATAGACTAATTTCTGGGATGCATTAAGAAGAGTGTGTCGAGCAGGTCGAGGGAGGTTCTCCACCCCTCTGCTCCGCCCTGGTGAGACCACATCTGGAGTATTGTGCCCAGTGCTGGGCTCCCCATTTCAAGAGGGACAGGGAAATACCAGAGAGAGTCCAAGGGAGGCTGTGAGGATGATGAAGGGACTGGAACAGCTCTCTTGGGAGGAAAGGCTGAGAGCCCTGGGGCTGTTGAGTCTGGAGAAGAGAAGCCTGAGAGGGGATCTTATCAATATTTATAAATCTCTGCAGGGTGTGTGCCAAGGAGAAGGGGTCAGGCTCTTGTCAGTGGTGCCCTGGGATAGGCCGAGGGGCAATGGGCACCAACTGGAACCCAGCAAGTTCCACCTCAACAGGAGGAAAATCTTCTTTGGTGTGAGGGTGCCGGAGACTGGCCCAGGCTGCCCAGAGAGGTGGTGGAGTCTCCTTCTCTGGAGACATTTCAAACCCCCCTGGATCTGTTGGTGTGTGTCCTGCCCTGGGTGATCCTGCAGGGGGGGTGGACTGGATGATCTCCAGAGGTCTCTTCCAACCCTTGCCATTCTATGATTCTGTATCTTTACGATTCCATGATTCTGAAGACAAGAGCAGTCTGACAAACAGCCGTGCAATTCTCAGTACCTTGAGCAGGTTTGTACAAGCGTAGCTGGTAGAAAGAGGTGGGCTCATTTGTGTTGGCAAACACAGGAGAGGAAGTTCTGCCCGACGTGCTTTACTGTACTGGCTCAGCAGGGTTTAACAGCAGTTCTCTTTTTCAAGCAGTTACAAGTTCTCTCTGTAACTAATTTGAGCAGCATCTCAGTGAGCACAAGGAGCAGTGCCTTTTCCAATCACAATCCTAATGAAAACCTTGACTTCGGAAGCTGCATCACAACCTTTCTTCTGTCTGACCCGCCTTCCTAGCAGGCCACACAGAACTGAACCCTGAAGTGCACCACAGGCTGTTACCACTGTGGCTGTCAAGTTATTTTTTTATACTAGCTGCTGATTGCTGTACCTGATGCTCTTTAAATTAGCTCCAGTAAGGTTTCCCCCTATGTGGTGGCAGAGGGTTGCTTATTGCCTCACAGATCAAATTATTTCCCAGATCACAATGCAGAGAAAGCTGTAAACTGTCATGCAAGGTCAAATCACTACTTTCTGCTGTAAGTCTTATTTTTATGTGTGTGTGTGAGCCTATGAATGACAGTGTCAGGCATAATAGGAAGTCCTGAGAGAGACAGTTGTCACTTAGGGATTGATTATGGACAGTTGTACCTTGAGCGGTAACCAGTGTGTAAAGCAACTACGCGATGGGAAAGAAAGGGAGTAACTTCTGTTTTTATTATCATAGAATCACAGAATCATCAGGGTTG
>VWZK01004731.1:246746-269578 GCA_013396935.1 Baryphthengus martii | reverse complement strand
GGACTGGAGCATCTCTCTGATGACGAAAGACTGTGAGACCTGAGGTTGTTTAGCCTGGAGAAGAGAAGGCTGAGAGAGGATCTTATCAATGCTTATCAATATCTGAAGGACTGGTGTCGAGAGGATGGGGCCAGACTCTCTTCAGTGGTGCCCACAGACAGGACAAAGGGCAACAGGCACAGACGGGAACACAGGAAGTGTTTCCTCTGAGAGTGACAGAGCCCTGGACCAGGCTGCCCAGAGAGGCTGTGGGTCTCCTCCTCTGGAGATACTCAAAACCTAGCTGGATGCATTTCTGTGCAACCTGCTCTAGGCAAACTCGCTTTAGCAGGGGAGTTGGATCAGATGATCCCCAGAGGTTTCTCCTAACCCCGGCCATTCTGTGATTCTGTGATTCCTGCCCTCTAGCCAACCAGAACAGAATGCCATAGCGCTCCAACTGCACAGTAAAAATAACAAGAAACTCAGTTCCAGTAAAATCGTATCAGGCCTCTGTGGGAAATACAAAAAGGGCCGAGGAGCGTTCTTATCTACTAGCAAGTAAATTTCCACAAGACACAATTTTAAGTCCTTTTTCCATCACCTTCCTGTGAAAGCTTTTGTCTAATCCCAAGTTTCCCCTCGCTAATCTAAACTGGATTCATGTCACAGCACTAAATGCTAACCTAAAATGCACATAACTCACAAAACACTAGTTACAGAATGCCAAGAGGCTCTGAATCAGAGGAAAAGTGCCCCATTCTAGGCCCCAGAATCTGATAATTTAAAGAAACAAATGGGCTATAACAAACTACAGAAACAACTATAAGGGAGAATGGATTAAAACACACCTACAGGAAGACATCTTGTTTTGAGTTAATTTAAAAATAAATGCAGATAAAATACTTCAGATGTTCTACCGATAGCTTTTCTTATCAACATTTTTCTAAAGATATTACAGTAGAAGATAATTAACGTCATTTGAAAAATCATCAGAAGGGCTTGTTCTTTAAAGTCCAAACTCTAGCATCTAAGTGAAGCCTAATACTGGAGGTTTAACTCACTGTCACAGAATAATTGTCTTTCAAGAATTTGTAAACAAGCAAGGTCAGGGCTTCTGTAGGCACAAGCTGATGTTATAAGGACTCGCTTTACACACATGCTGTATTTAGCAAGTCCTTAAAACCCTCTATTATTCCCGGCTGTATCATCTCAAAGAACATCACAGTAATAAATACTATTAGTAGCAAGCAGCAACAGCAGTACTAGCAAGCTTGTATCACCCACTTTATCCTTGGTGCAAACAATATGAAACACAGGAAATGTGTAGTTCCTCACAGGCTTCATAAGAACAAAAGAGAAGAAAGTGCTCTTACCACCTTACCATTGACAGATTGCTGAAAAGTCCAGAAGTTGGTAAAATTCGAGGAGAGTTCCCTCCTATTCCCAGGATCGAAGACATATCTGATGGCTTCATGGAGCTTCGAGTTAGTGCAGTAACTGAAAGACAGAGAGAGATTTTTCAGAAAAGAAAAAAAGATCTTGAAGTCCACTATGCTCTATGAAGGAGCATCAAAGCAAATCCTGTAACAGAGACTGAAGTGCTTTTGAAATCCTGTTCTGTCACACAAGAAGCAGACAAACCAACCCGGTAGAGAATTATCTTGCTCCTGCCCATCTTTGTTTTCCTTGCGTCAGAAGGCTTGTACCAAACCCGCAAATATCAATTATAAAAGAAAGCAAGTCTTAAACCCAATGACACTTAGAAATAAGGAGGTTAATTATCAATAATACACAAACACCCTGTTAACGTAGCCTGAAGCATATTCAAGCTCTAGCTTTTCAAGTAGGCCATGTGTAAATGTAAAGATGAAGCCTATGTATTGTCAGTTCAGTCCCTCCTCAAGTCCAGCAGCATTCCAGAAAGTCATGTGAAGTCAGGTTGAACATGAGTGTATGTATGCACCCAACAGGTGACACACCTTCCGTTACTAGAGTTACCAGGCAAACACACACCACAAGCATGAAGAGCAATAAATCTCCAGTCACTCTTTCTTGCTTTAAGGCTTTGGAGACCAAGAGGCAACCACAAGTCTGCTCTACCACGCACTACATCTGCTTCAGATACGCCTGCACATCAGTGCAGTGGCTAGCGTGCCCAGAAGCACGCTCAGGAATTTCTAACCCGCGTTAAAAAACTGAGACACTGCTTTGCAAGATGCTAAATGCCACATCCAGTGACAAAAGGGAGTTCTATCACAGCAGACCTTCAGAAAGCCCAAAGACCACAGAATTTTCATCAATTGTGATTCTCAGTAAATCTGTATGATGCAGTGGCAGAGGTGAAAGAGCAGAAATCCAGGATGTCAAGGAGAAATGCAGAGTTGCAATGAAGTGCAGAAGTTGTTGGATTAAATAGTGCAGGAATGTCAAATAGCAAATCTTTTGTAAGGACTGCTTGTCTTCTCCTAATGATGTTTGGGGAAAGTTTATGACAAATCACAGCTACATGTGGGTAACTGTCAGTTGTGTTTAGGGAAGCTTGCAGAGAGAATCATTATTCAGAAACCAGAAAGTCTTCTGAAGCCTGTTAAAAAACAGATAGTGGGTTTACAGAGTATGTGCTGCCTAGTAACATCTCCTCATGTTACATCTCTATCCTGACCAGCGATACAAACAAACAGAACTTCTCAACATTAGACCTTCTTGACTAGAGCATTCTGCATCTGTGATCTCTACTTTCACCTGACATCAACTCTATTTAGTTTGAGGGCAGATACTGCAAAAGCAATCCGTGCACTACCTCTTACTGAAATTCTGTACTGTTGAGCTTTCTAAAAATAGACAAAACAGGAACTTCCCAGCGACAAAATCATGGCAAGCTCTTAGATCAACACACTAACTGAAATAAAGATCTTCACTGAAGACAGACAATGGTCAAGATGGTATAAACATGTTCCAATTTGAAGATAACAGCGCTAAAAGACCTGCTTGATTTTTCAAATGCTTTCAAGCGACACGTGATGCTTCTCTCAAAACAACTAACACATCACCTATCTCCAAGCAGTCCTGAAAGAAGGCTGCAGAGCAGCAGAAGGTGCAACTGTCCTCTTGAAGCTTGACAGAAAACACATAGGCTAGATGATGAAAAAGAGGAATCCCTTATATGAATACCTGAATGATGACAAAATAAAGACCACAGGAAGAGACTATGACGAGGAAAAGGGAAGTAAGCCCTGATGATGACATGGGAATGTGCAGCATGAGCATGTTTGTATTTCACCCACAACTAGTGAGGAAGGCTCTTACAGGATTACAGACCTTTTCACAGTATTTTTAGTGTCAAGTCTAACATTAGGAGCAACTTCAGAGTAGCACTGCAAGAGCAGTCAATACTGACACACAAGCAGCTCAGGCTCGAGAAGGCTGATGGCAACAGCATTTGTCTTTGCTGCTGGTTGCCCAAACAGAAGCCACTAGATATTAGACTGAACGAGAACAAGCAAGGGCTACACAGAACTTGTCAGAAACCCTGAGAAACCAAGAAGAATCAGTCTCTCTGGAATTATCTTTGCACCAGTTTCTCAGTTATTCCCTGGTTTGGGAATAACCCCCAATACACTGCTAATACATGTCAGCTGATGCAGAACACAGGAGTTGAGATTGCGAGGTTTCAGGGCAACCTGATGCTTGGCACCGTGTGTGGTTCCACAGCCTTTCTGTGAGGTGTGTCATCTAATTTCTTCTCCTGATAGTGCAGAGGGAAATCATTTACTGATGTAACCAGTAAAAGACATCTGGTAGAAAGGTCGGCAACAAAATTAACCTGCCACAAAAACAAGGACGGAAAAATACCTGAAGAGACACTACACGACAGACAAACCTGAAGAGTTAAAAACTGCAGCAAAACCAGAAGAATGTTGTGAAAAAGAAGGAAACACAGCAAATTAGACTGCTAGCTAGTAAGGCAAAAATCAGTTTCAACAGGATACTTGGGAGAAATTGGAACTATATCAGACATATACTTCTGACAAAGAAAATTAAGGTGAAACACCCTCTAAAAAATGAAATACAAAAAAAAATCCACTGGCATTCAGCAACAGCATAAATATATAACATGCAAACATACATGTGGACTGCTACTAGGCATTTTTTTCCATAATTATAAATGCATGAAACTTCAGAATTGCCAAACAGCTGAGGTTGGAAGGAATCTCTGGAGATCACCCGTTCCAATGCCCCTGCCCAAAGCAGTGTCAACTAGAAAAGGTTGCTCAGGACCTTGTCCATTAAGCTTTGGGTATATCCAAGGACGGAGACTCCACAGACTGGGCAACCTGTCCAAGCATCCAAACATCCTTATGGTAAAAAAGTTTTAATTTATGTTTAAGCAGAATTCCCTGTGTATCTCATTGTGCCAATCGCCTCCTGTCTTTTCACTGGGCAGCACTAAGAAGAGCCAGGCTGTCTTTTTACTCACTCCCACCAGGTATTTATGCATGGATGAGATCATCCCAAGCCTTCTCTTTCTCAAGCTAAACAATTCCAGCTCTTCTCAGTCCCCCCTCATATGTCAGATACTCCAGTCCCCTATCAACTTTGTGGGCCTTCACTGGACCCACTACAGCATGTCCACGTCCTTCTCCTTATGAAGAGTTACCAATTATGAAGTCCAAACATATAATTCCTTCAGCTGAATACTAAAGAAAGCAAGCAGTCTTACCTGGCTGGCGAAGCAAGGAACTAGGAGTTCGGGAAAGCAACTGCCCTCTGGGCGTCATGTTTCCAATAGTGTCATCCAGGGATGACAGAACTGATTAATAAACAAGTTAAGAAACACTCTCATAAAACATGTTTTTGGCTCTATTCAGTGTGATTGTGAATACTTGGAAAGGAAAAACATTTTGCAGTAGTTCAAATATTATGAAGATTACACACGTTGGCTTTCAGACTAACGCAGAAAGTCCCATTCATAAGCCTGAGTTAGGTCACAAAATGTTTCACCAGAAGCTTAAAAGCTGGTGGGCTGAAAAGGACACTGCTAAGTAAAGTTCAGAAATAGGAGCACGACAGGTCTGGGACTCCTCATAACTGCTCAGATCAAGGCAAATACTTTTGTCCCACGAGGAGCTGCTTTATGCTACATTAACCATAACAAGAAAATCTGAGACTAAATGCATTCAAAAAAGAGTTCTCTCAGTTTCAGGATGCTCATGACTTTAGGCTGTTGCTCTACTTTGCTTCCTCATATGGTTTACTAAAAAGGAGTTGTGTAAAATTTTCAGTACCCTGTATTATATCACTGTTGAAGAACATCACGATTCTTAGGGACAACATAATCTGGGCCAGTATCACACTGCTTGCAAAAACCAGGAGAATGAGCAAATATACTGGATTCCTTTGCTATCATAAAAAAAAACCCCAAACCACCATTATATTAGCTGTCCAATTACACAGTAATTTTTTCTTATTGTAAATAAGTGGGTGAAAAACATTTCTGTGGAAAGTTAAATCTACATCTGCGCACTTCTCTTCCTATTAATGTGGATGGTAAGTTAAGATGTACTGAATAATCACAATACTGTGATAACACAATACATGCAAAAGAACATAAAACAATAAAATTAAGATATAACAGAGTGACGAAAATCTCATTTAAAAAATATCTCAGAGACTGGCTCACACAGTTCCCTGGGCTGACATCAAGCTGAGTTCACAAACCCATGAAAAACTGTAAAATACCACACTACGCAACCGTGACGGCACAAGTTTAAGAGACAGGCAATGCAGCATGTCTGCAATTATATTTAACCCACAATCAAAATAATCTATCTAAATATGGTCAAGAATTGACTATACAAGCATTTCAACAACCTCTTACTTTCCCTGAAGTCTACTGAATAATCTGTTCTGAGCCATCCCTACAACAGCTTTGACATGGTCTGAGACTACAATGTGGGATAAAGGAGAAGCAAGACAAAATCCCCCTCACAAGAAATACTATTCCCTGAGAAGGCAAAGAATTGCATCTTTTGGCTTATCCCTAAGTTCTCTGAAGGCCAAATTATGCATCGTGTTGCTGAAAACACAGCATTTTTCTAAATTAAACCCATCCAGATTTCCTACTCACATTTTCAGTCAGTCATTAACATCCCTCCCTACCAGCTTTTTAGATATTGCTTTGGTTCTGATACTGTTTTCTTTGAGCTTTGCTCTTTCTTAATGCGTGAACATACCATACAAAAAACAGACTTCAGATGGGGAAAACATGAGACAGTCCAATAGCAAAATTTTAACTGCAGAATGCCTCACAAATCAGATAACAATTTCACATTATATTCATATGTTCCTCACTTTAAACCGGCATAAAACAAAGAGCAACTTGCTGTATATTTGAAAACCATTCTCAACACACTCAAAATCAAAGCAGTGATAAAAACACATAAACCTTGCGAAGACAGCAAGCAAGGATTGAAAAGAAGATAAAAAGGCTTTACAGGAAAAGGATACTAGAAAATCTCTTCTGAAAGCTTGGCTTCCGTGCAGGTCTGGCCATCTCTGCATCGCAGGGGGATAAGAGATCTCCAAAACCATTTCTAGAGAACAGCAACATAGACACAAAGCAAGCCAGTGAGTCCAAGCAGAACATAGCAAGATTCTGTTGTTGTTTCAGGTAAATCTACAACCGGGAATTTTAAACTAAGAGCAAATCATCCCTGAGTCAGGTACTGATGTCCAATTTCCACTACAGAACACCTAGTATTGTTCACCAGCTCAAAAAAATGACTTTGTCTGAAAGCCCACACTTCGGTCCTCCTACGCCACATCAGTCATTTTCTTATTAAAAAAAGAAAAAAAGCTAGTAAGAGCTGCAACTATAAAATTCAATTTTGAATTGAAAAATCAAATTGAAAGAATCACATGATTTCACTATTTGATTTTTTTCTNCTGTGCTGAGGCAGGTCAGGCCGTGGTGGTGACGGGTAACGGCCTGACCTGCCCGCTCTGTCCGGGCGGCAGCTGCCACCGGTCAAAGGCTTCTTTCCTCTGCGGGTAGTGGCAGCCCTCAGTAAGCCACAAAGCTTAAAAAGACCGCCCCGTCATTTAAAAAAAAAATCAGGTGGTATTTAGGTTNAAATCAAAGCAGTGATAAAAACACATAAACCTTGCGAAGACAGCAAGCAAGGATTGAAAAGAAGATAAAAAGGCTTTACAGGAAAAGGATACTAGAAAATCTCTTCTGAAAGCTTGGCTTCCGTGCAGGTCTGGCCATCTCTGCATCGCAGGGGGATAAGAGATCTCCAAAACCATTTCTAGAGAACAGCAACATAGACACAAAGCAAGCCAGTGAGTCCAAGCAGAACATAGCAAGATTCTGTTGTTGTTTCAGGTAAATCTACAACCGGGAATTTTAAACTAAGAGCAAATCATCCCTGAGTCAGGTACTGATGTCCAATTTCCACTACAGAACACCTAGTATTGTTCACCAGCTCAAAAAAATGACTTTGTCTGAAAGCCCACACTTCGGTCCTCCTACGCCACATCAGTCATTTTCTTATTAAAAAAAGAAAAAAAGCTAGTAAGAGCTGCAACTATAAAATTCAATTTTGAATTGAAAAATCAAATTGAAAGAATCACATGATTTCACTATTTGATTTTTTTCTTCAGATACACAGAATCACCACAGATCGAGAAAGTTCACGTGTCCTGCAGAAGGGCAAAAAAACGGTTAAAATTTAGTAAAATGCAAAGAAGTCGCAGTGTGACTGCGAGGGCGGCAGCTGGGGCTGCCTGAGCAGGCCTGGCTTTAGAGCACCCTGCAAAGGCCGGGCTCAATGACTCCTGCGTCATTAACAACTCGCCTTTAACCTACAAACAGATTCCAGAAGAAATCAAACCGATTTAAAGCTCTCGGGTGACAGAACAGCCTTCGATACCCCTCAGAGACTGTCTCAGCCCCGCAGCATTTCCCAGCCCGCACCGTCAATACAACGCTCCCGGCTCCTCCGCGGCCGCCGCAGCNTAAAAAAAAATCAGGTGGTATTTAGGTTACCGCATTGCACAGAGGAGGGCTAATATCCACAGTGTTTTCTTACACATTCAGTCTTCCAGCCTTTGCAAAGATGAGTTTTTCATCAGTTTACAAAACCTCACCAATTCACAAACTTGTGTCGGTTTTTCTTCCTTTCCTTTCTGCCGGTGTAACTCAAGCTACTAGCACCAACTTTAAGAAGTAAAAGTAGTAACCACAATGCAGAATCACTCAATCTTGGACAAACACTTCCTCCCACTTTCCTCCCCGAAATAGATTTTGTACACATACTTTTTAACTATTGAAAAATACTATTACTGCTCTATCACAACAAATGTCTCTGTTACAGACAGTAGTTCATTTACTTGTGCTCCAGTGTAAAGAAAACTGTCCAAATTGCATTTTTAGTGTTTTGAAAAACATTTGCAAGTACTCGGGTGTATTTGAAACGAGAGCTACAAGGAGGTACTTTGAGCAAATTAGGCATTTAAATTCCTCATATAGAGGGATACATCTGAAAACAGCTATGGGACAACTGAAGTCCCATTGCTTGCTTAAGATGGTGATGAAACACCACAGCACCCAAAATTGGTGCCTCAGTGAAGCTGCTAGAGAGCATAACCTCAGAAGGCTTCCCAAGAAGAAAGCTGAGAAGCCTGACGAAGATTGGGTATAAAAGGACACAGGCAAGTAGAAGACTCTTAGAAAGTAGGTTACTTATTCAGGAATGTAATTTTGCATCTAAAAAAAAAGTTACCTGTCATATAGACCATCATGATGGCACGTGTGAAGGCAACCACCCTCATTACAGCAGAAAAACACAAGAATGTTAAGGGAACTATTATATCCTAATTCACTGCTACATCGTTAATAGAATTTACCTCTCAACACAGCCTCAACAAACAACGTAGCATTATTGTCTCTGTAGCGCAGTGGGAAATGCGGAGTAATGTACAAATCAGAATGTATTTCAATTCTTTGCCAACAACTCCCACTCTCAGGCTGGCCCTTTCTCAGGGCAGAAAAGTGTAAACAAATGAAGCGATGTAATGATGACAGAGAAAAATGTTTCCTTTGCATTCTGCCTCAAGTTTATTCAAACCTATGACAGGCAAGGACAAAGCAAAAGAAATAAGGCTGAAATTTAAGAGGGCAGCGTGTATGCTTTAAAAGAATCAAACCCAAACTAACCTGTAAAAGAATATGAAAGATCTGGGGCCCTTGAGAAAACTTGTCTTAGTATGTATAGTGCAGGCTGGGGAAGCACTGTAGAGTCTTCAAGCTGGCTCCAGCAAGGGGGCAAGGCAGGGGAACACAACAAAAACCTGGCAGTGCATTTTCAGGCAGTATTTTTTGACTAGCATCCCACTTCATATTTATCTAAGGATAGGGAAAGTGGTAAAAAAAAAAAAAAAAAAATGAAAACAAGGAAAAAACCAAGAGTCTCATGTGAGCATCTCATACTCCAAGAAGCAGAAGCGAATGCAAATTTTTCAGCCAGTAATACAAAGGACTCTCAATGTAAACTTGTAACTAAAAATGACAAATACATCTTAAATGTCACATATTTGCATCGATACTGATGCTAACCGCAGCCGTGTTGTCAGAATATCACGAGATGTATTCATGCTCCATACTTAGAGGCAGGACAAGCAAAGACGACTAAGCAGGTAGCACGACTAATGCAGAAATAGGGCAAGTCTCTCACCAATGTGATAGATCCCCAAGATCCCTCTGCTCCCTACTGGCTTTCTGCAAAGCCAGCAGGGTTTACAGGATGTAGCAGGTTAAGTTCAGGACATACTACGATCAAATTTAGAAGAACTTTTAAGTTAAAGTCCAACTACATTTTACAAAATATGTTTTAATATAGGCAGCTCACAAATCAAATTGCTCTAAAAGCATTGCAGAGCTGCATATGTGAGATTTGCATATACAAAATCATAGCCTTAATTCAGGACTATCAAGAGGAAGACAGTTTTTGTGCAGTGTTTGACAGCGGCACGACTGCGTTGAGTACAAAGGAAGCTGTGGAGCCTACACTAGACTTGGCCTTGGCATCCTTGTAAGAGAAGGAAGAGCGCTCAGGTTTTTGCTCATCTTTCCTTAGTTGAAACATGCTTGGAAGTCTGTAATTTTTCACTTTAAAGAAATTAACGTAAGGAAACTTTTAAAAAAAAAAATCTCAAGAATTTAGTTAGTCTTTATTTGCTTACTTAGTATTACAATACCCCTGTTGACTCTCTAATCTATCTTTGCTGGGGGGGGGGGAGGTCTTACTCTAAATAAATTGGATTCCCATGCCTACTCCTATTATGGAAGCTCAGCTAGACCTCTTTTTTATTAAAAAGGAAAAAGAAAGACACAGATCTGTAACTGTTTTTATTTGTGCCTAAAAGTTCTGACAGTAGTGTCAAGGGTTTTTGCTGCATTTGGCACATTACAAGCCGTTAACTCAGTTTACGAGAGCTGAGATTTCACAAGTAGATTTTTGTACTTACTACGCAAGTGAAGTTACTGACTCCTTCCTGTTAGATTTAGTAGTACAAGGTAAAAATGCCAAATAGTATGAAAAGGTAAAGTACCCTGGCAAAAGAAGGAAATATATCTATTATAATTTCACTCACTATCCAAGATTGCAGAGTGCCCCCTCCCTCCAAGTTGATGGCAGCCAAAAGACATTACATGAATCAATTAATAATTACAATGTCTTTCAAATGAAGTAGTTCACCCCAGCCAAGACCCTCAAAGGGAAAAAAAAAAAAATCCTGGTTGTAGTGAACTTTCTTAAAACAATGAAGCTGTAGAACTTGTTCGGCAGAACTAATATTTCTTGTGGCTGAAGTGAGTAGAGTGGAATTATGAATTCGTTCCTTTCTCCATTCACAAATCTCTCCCTAAAGAGCATCTCATTGAAAACAGGAAGCCCCCTTCTGTTCAATGATTCAAAGTTCTGCAAATAAATGGGTTTGGACAGTATTAAAACAACCCCAAAACCAAAACAACTAAAACTCCCCCAAAATGCCAAACATAGGAAAAAAAGCAGCAGATAAACCCAGATTTATCTGTTGCTTGAAGCCTGGATATTGCAACATAGAGAACAAAATCAAGACTACAAAACAACTTTGCTTACAGTTCCAGACTAAGGAGGTAGTTTGTGACAAATCTAAGTATCATTCCAGAGTTCCCCTTATAGAACAGAGAAGTTAAATCAGGTTTTAAGAATCTTCAAGTTGTTCGTAAACCTTTGAAAGAAAAGCACAAGGTGCTTGAGACTCAGAAATAAGAATCTCATTTGATCAAGAGCTCTGCTTGTTTAATGCTACCTTAGAGAACTACCTACAACTGTATTTTGTTACATATTTGAACAACTTCTTCTTTGCTTTTATTCTCCTCCCCATATACAGGCAAAACAGAAGCTACAAACTGAAGTATAGCTTAATGCTGTTGGGACAGCAGTTTAAAACTAGACAAAAAACTTTCTGTCTATGCTGATGCTTGGCTGCATCTTCATATTACAATTCAAAAAGTGCTACAGACAGCTGTATGAAGACTATTTTTGACCATTCACATCTAGAAATAACTTGTTATGTCTAAACTGAAGCCTATCTAGAACTAGTACAGTATTTGTGGCAATATCCCACCTCCCAAGTTATTCCTCAAACTGGAAAATATTAGAAAACTCTGGGGAAAACATCAAGTTTGAATAATCCGTAATTTGTTTAGAGCATTTGAAAAGATCCTTCTCTTTCATGTTCACCCAAGAGGAAACAGCAACTCTATTTACACCAGAAAAGGAGAAAAATGCACAATTTTAATCTGAATTCCTCCCACCTCCCACTTCTAGCATCATAGTATCAGTACATATTATGAAACAAACTTCATGTCTAACTCTACAATATTTTTCCACAAGTTATGTTCTCTTATGCAGAGGAGAAGTAGTAGTTTGAGCTTACAGTTCATTCATTTGGACTTCTGAAAACATCTTGCAATGTCTCAAAATATTCTTGTAACTTAGACAAGTAGACATTCATTTCACAGAATAATTTGAGAATGAAAAAGGGCATTAGGAACAAGGTATAAGGAAAAAATGTACTGCAAGGATAGACTCCTAATAAGAAGAGTGCAATTCCATTAAATATTCTGTATTTCAGGACATAAACATTACTTTTACCATAGAGAGCTCAGACATTTAAATACTGACAGATACCAACTTCAGATTAGGGTGGAAATAAAGCAGTCACAACCTCTGTGTGCACTGTAAGCACAAGCTAACTTTACAAGCACAGGTGTATTAACACTGAATTTGGAAAATTACTGTCTTAATTCTCAAAATATGCATTATGGATGTTTTCATCCGAAGCTTTGAGAAGCATTCTGTTTCTGTGCAAGTAGCTCAAGCGTGACCTTCTGAAGCGCCGGTACACAAAGCAGTTATATCCTGAAGACAGGTCAAAGTTCAGTCAAAAATTTCAGCAGCCAGGATTCTTTTCTAGAACTGGTAACTGCTTACATAGCTCCAATTCCCGTGGGGAACTGGACGCTTGCTTCCTCAGCAGGCACAGCTTCTTATGCCACAATCACTTAGATATGAAGAAAATTCCTTCATGTGTTTTTTTTTTTTCTTAACGCTTCGTGTTCATCACTTCCTCAGCATCATTGTGTCATGAGTCTTCCCTTGAACAAGTGGGACACTGCTCCCTTGAAGCTTACCTAAGTTTTGAAGGAGAAAAATACTGAGGTTTAGGTGTCACCTGGGTTATGATGTGTTGATTTTACAAATCTGGCCTAAATTCTAAGTGTAGGGGACTGGGAGGAGTGTGTTTCACTACTTTCTAGCACAATATTTAGGTGGTAAAGCCTAAAGTTCCTGAAAATTTTACTTCCCTGGGGTTTGATCAAATTGACTACCTCTAATGCTGAGGAACTGTACATTTACAATTTCACAGAGCAACTAAGAACGCTTCAATACTGAGCTGTCAGGACAAAACCTGATGTTCCCTGTAATCGGTACGCTTTGGCTGGACACCGAGACCAGACCAGGGCCCCCTCTCTGATGTTATCAAGGAATTTTCTCTCCCTCCCACATAATGCCATCTGTACAGCTGCCTGGAAAAGAAACACATTAAAAAGACGACCAGTAAAAGGACAACTGGGACATAAAAGTGTTATAAGACCTGAATAAGCAGAGGTTGAAAATGAAGGGAGGAAAAATACTGATTAGCTCATCAAGGAGGAAGGTATTCAGTGCAAAAAAAAACAACAAAAAACCTAGAGCATCCAGTGTTCCAGTCTCACCTACTCTGGGGACCAATCAGGATGCAGGGGGTACCAAAGAAAAGATATTTATGGGGATCATCAACCATATGGTCTGGTTTCTTATGATAAATGAGAAGGAATTCTAATCTTAACTCTGACTCCGCACAGTGAACGAGTGTTTTACCTCCATTAAACAATGGTAAACAAATTACCAGCAGGAAGGATCAGCTGGGCTTCTCAATTCACTTTGGGCAACATAAACTATCTCAAAGCTTACCGGTATTAGCTAACCTAATCTGATTGAATTCGCAGGAATGGATTAGAACAAGCTCTGATAATTCTGTGCCAGAGAAACAGGAGGTACCAAGTATTTGGGTGTGACATGAATTTTCAGCAGCACAGCCAAGATCAGGAAATCATCCACAGTCCACACATTCCACTTCACAGTCCAACAGTGTTAACAGATATTTAAAGTCTGCAAAATGCTACACTCAATACCACAAGAATTCTCTTCTGCAGATTTCCTTGGAACCAAATAAATATGGTTTCATCATGCAGAAAAATTATGTTTTCTCCCGAGAGATATTTTTTTTTAGCTACACTAAGTCAATTTTAACAATGAATTCTTCCTGAAAAGAAGGAAAATAGCAGGCAACATATTTTCGAGTTCCCAAAACAGCTACTGATAGTCTAAACTTTGAAGACAGATATTTTTCTGTTAGACTCTCCCTTACAATAGAACTTGGAATATTCCAAGTCTAAAACTGTAAGTGGAATTTCAGTCGGTCAGAAATTCATCCACCCTAGCACATGGGATACTATTAGGAGAAATATCTAGGGCATGTATTTGCCAGAAGACAAAGTGATAATGGTTCCTTTTTGTCCTAAGATGTATGAATCTGTACTGTGCAAGAGATTTAAACCCAGTATTTACTAGCACTACTAAAACACAAAACATTCAAGTAGTATATAACTGTAATGCAAGCCCTTGCATGGCAATCCAAATTTATTGAACTACTGATGCTAAGTCATACAAAATTGCACCACTTTAATTAAGGCTTTTAGTTTACATTTGGCCACCTCAAAGCAGTTGTAACATTAGGTTGGTCAATTTAAATACTGTGGCTCCCTGTTGGATATACACACAATCTTTACACCCAAACGTTAATGCATACAAAGCAACAAGGCATTGTTAAATAAATCAGCAAAAGTTAATTACTGCAACTTAGGCCCTGTGACCAATTACACATGATTAAAATTACTTCCCACATTCACATCCACAGTACTCTTCCACCATTTAACATCTCAACCAAAACGTTACACATGTAAAACAATCACTAACAGGCAAAAGTACTAAACCTGTATATTTGGTATTGCAAATACACTTATGCATGAGCAAGCAAGGGAATTCACAGTGAGAATCTACAGCTGCAGAAGCCCGAAAATGATTTACAAAAAATTGTTAAATCATTAAAAAATCGTTTTAAAATATACACTTCTTGTTGTAGACCCCCACTGTACACACAACTATAAACATTGTTCCCTATGTAAACAAGGAAAAGGAAACATACAATAAAAGGTTGAAAAGTCTGGACATTTCCTTCCCAACAGATATTAAAGGCCATGTCTTTAGTCAGACGTTATACTGAAAGGACTCTTAAAGACTAGATCACTGTCTCCACAGGTTTTTCCTAAAATTAAAAAACTATATAGCTGTTGTGTTAATCAAAGCGCTTTTGTACAATACGATGATGATGATGATCCTGTATTTCTTTAAAAAAGTTACAATAAGCTACAAATACCGATGAAGCAAAGTTATCTGGAGTAGTCTATATAGGAGCTCTTTGGACTTTCTTTTATTATGCTAAAATAGTGGTGCTTTTAGGATTTACATTATTGTACTCTCCAATAGAAAGTGGGGATTGTTGAAGTATACAGTACACAGTTTTCATACATGTACAACATTGGTGGATGAACAATGTCTCTTATCAGTAATACTGGATGTAGGCTCTGGTTTTACCAGTTGCATACACTTAGAATATTTATAAGTAAAAATCTCTCATGACACTGGAAAGTGATTAGAATGTGCAAACTGATGTAGTAGCTTTCATCCATTTCTTAAAGGGTACCACCACAGGAAAGTCCATTTAAGATGTTGGTAGTTTTAATAAAGTTGGAATGCTGGCACTGTTGAATTGGGCAACAGTTCTTCAGACCTGGAACAACAAAACAAAAGGTTATTGCTAATATTAACTATTTGTCACTGCTCTTTAGTTAAAAGAACTAAATCGTGGGCTAGCAAAGTTCTTGGCAAACAGAAAATAACCTTACCACTTCTCCTCTATCATTTCTATTGTACACATACAAATAACAGACTCTCTCAACTAGTAAAACTGAACGGGGATACAAAGGGTAATCCAAGCTGAACTGTCAAAGTAGTATTTGATAGTTTTGCTTACAGTGTGACAGTTCCAGCGGTTTTAAAAACCAAAACCACATTTGGAGAATCAAAGGTCCTGAATCCAAAATCCTGTTAAGGAAATTGAGCAGCCATTTCTGCCATCCACAGCTAATGTCTTTGGAACCTTCTCAGTTTTACTTTGAACTGATTCAAGTTATTCAGACAAAGTAAGTTTTAATATCAATACCCAAGAGAGTTAGACACGGCACTATCTGAATATTAACAAAAGCCTGCAATTTGTGACAGCAGAATGTCCTACCAGGATCCTCCAGTATATCAGATTGGCCTACCGGATGACAAAATAACGTTATCATAGCACTAAAGTAACCAAATCTCCATACATCCAATAAAATTGAAAGGAATTAAGGTGAACAGGCAACTTGATTGACCTGACCTTGTGCAAGAGACACCTCTGCCCATACTAAGGCTTGGAGGTGGAAAGAGGGAGACAACCTGCCCAAGAACAAGTTGTAGAAAAAAAATTCATGCCTGCTGACTAACTTTTTCAAAGGCTTGCTTAATGAGCAGGCCGGAGCTTGCTTGAGCCTTCGGCAGCATTCTTAAAGCATGGATTTAGTCACGTAGAACACTAGCCAACTGACAATGAGTAAGAAATTGATCAAGGAACCAATAGCTCCAGGTCAAATATTTGGAACGTTACAATGATCACTTCACCGTTCCCTTCCAAATCTACCAGTTACAATGCAGCCTATAAAACACCCATATAGTCCACAGAAATCAAGCTAAATTCCTATGACATCATGCAAATATATGCAGGAGTTCAAAGCAGGAGGTGACATTTTAGCATGCAAACGGCAATATTTTGCAGCGTGCATTCCTGATAACTGAGCTCTTGCACTATATTCTATCAGTCTTTAAAAAAGAAAACAGTGCTTCCAAAAGCTAAAGTTTTGAAGTATCAGAATGAACATTGTTCATTTGAGCTTTACCAACACCTTAAAGCTTGAAAAGAACAAAAATTTGTACTAGTGTGAACAGTGTTAGCTTGCACATATTTGTAGCTCTGACTTTGAAATGGCAAAATAAAGACCATAAAAATTTCTGTGATAATGTAAATCAAGAATTTCCAATGCTGTTCTGCCTGCATCTACAGCTACCACAGTTGAGGGGTTTTTGTCATCTTTGTTCTGTTTGTTCTCAATAGCCATAATACACAGAAAAATTTAAAAGGTTTACCTGGCTCAGAGCTACAGTACAGCTATGTATTAAAGTAGCTGACATGACGACTTTTTGCGTGCTTTTCCAGGCACTGGAGTTTTTCTGTTAATTTGTCGCACAAGGTCATAAAAGATCTGAGAATTAAAAGAAAAAAAAAATCAGTTGGTTATTGGAATTAAGAGATTTGCCTCATAACTGTAAGCCTTTAATTTTCACATATAATGTACTCGCATACTCGAGAACCTCTGTAAATATTTAGTGATCACAAAGCCAGAAAGTTAAATTGTGTACTTAATACCTGTTTTCTTTTCCCTGCTTAAAATAATTCTCTGCTAAGAGTTTTCCACCTTCAGTGAAGCAAACTGGAAAGGCATCTATAATCTGCAGCTATTTAATCTCTGGGTCAAATTTATTTGAACACATGTGATCTACGCCACGATGATCAACTACCAAATGCTATTACTTTGCATTTTAGCACCGAGGTCAAGGATCAAGCCACAGCTTTCTTCTAACAGAACTCGCTCCAAAGATATTCTTTTAAAGAAAGTTCTAGTAAGATTTAACTACGTATTTTTATGGTAACCCAAGTACACTGCATATTCAGTAATAGTCTCCTACATTTGAATGAGATCATGCTTTTCCAGGACACTTTAAAAATATACTAAAGTCTAGAGAATTAATTCAGCAGCCTCTCTAGGACTACAGTATGACATAAGTGTAACATTTCCTAGAAAAGTAACTCAAGTATGAGAGTGTCTCTCACACTTTGAGTCTCCTAGAATTCTAATTAGAACATGATTCTGGTGAAAGGCTAATTTAAGACAAGTCTACATACTACAATTAAACAGCATCTGTTTCGTTCGTAACTGACACTGTTCCAATTACTGCTGCATCCCCTAAATCAAGGAAGTCCTCATACTACAGCCATCCTAGCAGTTTCCTAAGGACTAGCTGTAAAGCAGCAAACATTCTGACAAGGGCTTTTAGTATTTGATGGAAGTTCTAGTTTATTAAACATATGACATATATGTAAGCTGATTAATTTGTACTTAAGAAAAACAGAATCGTTTCCAGAAATTCCCGACTAATTAAACACACAGATGTGCTTAAAACCACCATCCTGTTTTGATTACATCCGAGTCTTGCGCAGAGGCCCTTTTCAACTTGACTGAGGCTGCCAACAATGTTTTCCAGAAGACACAATGAACTGTAGGGTTTATCATAAAATTCAAGATGTTCCAGAAAGGTAAATACTAACACAGCTTCTTTTTCTAAAAACTTCTGCATCCCTTTCTTTATGCTGGCACCCCCACTGGATAAGAAGGCATACATAATATATGTAAGTCCCAAAAATGCACGTGTTTGACCAGTCACCTAGCTCCTGCTAAATAAATAAGCAGCTAGAGGGTAGAGAAGCTTTTGCTCCCTTTTTTCCTTATAGAGCTGCTAATTTTGACAAAACCCTTAAGAGTTTTTGTTCTTAATATCTTAAACAATTTAATATTTTAAAATTAAATCAAATAGTTTTAAGGACTTAAATCTCTTAAAGGTCTTAAAAAAAAAAAGTAGTCTAGCAGTACATTCTCAGTTGACAGAGACTGTATCAACTAGGGAATGTAACATGAAGAAAGTATTTATCCCAAATTCATATGAATGTAATTTGGAAACTAATTATACTAAAATTAGTATAATTTGAAAAAGTCCTAAGTCAAAGCTAAACACAACCCTTAATATAAATATCTTAAATTCTCACAGAAGTAGGGTACAGTTTTGTCCATTATAGTGAATGTTATTTATAATTTTGCTAGTTTGTCCTTGACAAACGGTAAATGTTTGGTTACCAGAACACGGTGTCCCATCCTTGTCTCCCTGCCACCCCTCCCCCCATAGGTAAAATGTGCCTTACCTCATTAACATTTATCTTTGATTTTGCAGAAGACTCTAAGAATGCACAGTTATTCCATTGCCTTGCTAGATTCTGACCTTGTTCCTTTCCCACAACTCTTTCATCTTCCAAGTCACACTTATTGCCAACCAGAATCATAGGCACCTAAAAACCAATTTAAAGCCAACAAAGAAATCATTAAAATTTTGGGAAGGCACAACGTAAACGTACACCTAAAACCCTATTCAAATCCTTACAAGATCCTGACTTCCAGAATAATCAAGCTCTGGTATAACCGAAAGTGAAGTTTACAGTTGTGCGATATATTCATCTTCAAACCAAAAGGGGCGTTTTTTGCTTGCTGTTTGGCAGGGCAGTGAGGGGGAATGGTTTGAGACTTCAGTACACAGCCAATTCAGCAAATTTCACATCTTCTTGATGATCTAATGAGATTTCACTTTTAGATACTTAAGGCATCCAGAAATCTCCTGAAGAATCTGCTACAAGATTCTTACATGTTCAGAAATCCTGGGAAAAGTGGCCTGTACTGGTAGCATGATGAAGGACACTAAAGCTCCTTTTGTCAATCCTCTACTTCCAGCATGTCAGCGCTCCTTTCAAGAGCTGTTTGCTCACACAGTTCTTAGTAGTAAGTTAACGCACACAGAGGAAAGAAACATGCCACCTATCACAATTGCTAGCAGAAAACGCTGAATTCACCTCTGTGAAAAGAAAAGGCAATCATATAAAGTTGAGGTGTTGGGTTGTTTTTTTTCCTTCCTTTTATTAGTTTAAGGACATGCTAAGTTTCTTCCAAATTCAAGCATGGAAAAAAAAGCTTTATGGTATTTTCACCATTTAAATTCCCCCCACTGAGAAAGGAACTCACACCTAAGCTCTGGCATAGGAAAAACTTCCATGTAAATTTCGGTGAGAATTGTAAGTTGTAACTTGAAGTTTATTACCTTTCTCCTGATACTATGGAATAACGGTCAAGACTGAGGGGAGCGTTCTCAAAGGAAATACAATTCCAAGGAAATACTACCAGAATACTATCAAAGAAAACTTATGCTAGCAGCATAAATATATGTTTCAAGTATCATCACAGTTCTCTTGATTTTAGTGTACAAAACTAATTTGATGCTAAACAAAGCTATATATTGGTACGTTCTGGATAGGAAATGTACACGCGACTTAAAGACTGCTCTTTTCAGATACGTTTGTGATAATGGGGTAACAGATCACTTCTAGAAGAAATCTGCTGACCACTGGCAAGATCTGCAAAAGCTTACCGTTAAGAAAGTACAAAGTGGTTTGTATTACAAAAGTCACAATGAGCTTCCCTGAAACATTTAATACCTTCTGTGTCTGCTGACAGCAGAAGCATATATGGATATACACAGTGAGGAAGACATCAGCATTTCCATGAGCACAGTGTAAATGAGATGAGCACACTTGTACAAGACCACAAACAGTAGGCATATTGAAGAGAAAAATTGAGCTGTAGGGTTTTTAAAAAACTTAATTGATAGTAATGAAGGTAAGAATAGAGTTGCTTTCGAAATGTTTTTCTGCAGTGCTAGTGAATAATGTTATATACAGTTTCAAATAAGAGTATTTTAAAGGAAGAGATTAAAAAGACAATTCTCTATATACCACATGACAAGTTACAGTTTCTCCAGTTTGCCTAAAGAGTTGTGTTTCTGTACTATGCATCTACTGTTTGATTTGTCTCAGTTTAAAGCTTGGCAGCTATCTGATCACAGTGTATACATTATACATTACAGCATCTGTAATAAAAACTCTAAGTATTGAGCATTTTTAGAGATGCTTACATCATCAGTGTCTTTGACTCGAAGAATCTGTTCTCTTAGATCCTGTAAATCATTAAATGTGGACTGTGCTGTGATGGAATATACTAACGCAAAACCTTGTCCATTTTTCATGTATAAGTCTCTCATTGCTGTGAACTGTTCCTGTAATTAAAGAGAGATAAAGATGTCGCATTCAGTTTGCACTTTCCTTGCACAATTATATATGTCAGGTCACAGGTGGATCACAAATACTCATTTGTGGTCCCTCCTCTCCTTTAAACTGACTCATATTTTTATTGTTTGACTATAATCATTATAGTAAACTAAACTGCTTTTAAAGAATTCTGAAATTTTGAACCTTATCTGGGGTGGCTGAGCAACATCTAAATATTTTCGCAGGATATAGCCCTTGGCAAAGTCCCAGAAACACTAGAGTAGTTTCACAGGAAAGAAGAGGTACATTAGAAGGTAAAGCATAATCTGTAGGTTAGAGAAGTTACATTTCTCTCAAACATCTCCTTAGACTTTTTCCTATATCCTGAACATTCCTTAAAACACACTGTGAAGTAAATGTATCCCTTTTCAGTCTCCATTTTTGTAGTCTAGGCACTTTCCTATGTTAAATTCTACTTGAATTTTCAAGGAGATTGACTCAATAGACTTGTCACATTTCCTAGACTTCAGTGACAATTACAATATTGCACATGAAGACTTGCTGATGAGCTGCACAGCAGCATCAGGACTTCTCCCCATTTGAAAACTCTCACCAGCAGTGGCAAACAATAGCATTGGTGACTCGGCCGTCTTGTGCCTGATCAATCACTCACTAAGACCCTTGTCGTATGTCTAATGAAAAGTGCTATTTATTTCAAGAATAGCCACTCCATCCTTCTATAGTTTTATAGGGCCTTACTCTAACACAGAGTTTAAATAAGTTATTATGGGACCAGATTACTATTACAGTTCAGAGAACACGTTACACTCCAAGGGTCTTGAGCTTATACTCACTAGAATCAGAGAAGGAAATCACTGTTTCAGTAATTTTGGAGCTAGCCAGAGAAAAACCTGACCAGTATGCAAAGGGTCAGCATAAACCCTATGCTTTAAGTTCCCATAAGCTGACTAAAGCAATACTATTTTTATCCCAATGTCAGAGTACATCTCACAAACAAAAGAAAAAGAAGAAGAGAAACCATGTATTCTCTACAGCAACAGAAATCAAGCCTGAACAACCACGGGGCCTAAATTTTCCACTGGGCAATATAAACTTAAAGCAGCAGCATCACCTCTTTTAAAATGTTTGATCTCATGTCTCCCCTTTGTATAGAACATGAGTTTACAGGAAACTTGCAATTATTTTTCTGCTGCAATACTCAAGTTTTGCTTAAATACTAGTATGTTAAAGAACATCCTCTAATCCAATGCATTGACCACAGTTACTCTTTAGAGAATGAGGAAGGAAACATGTCACCATTTACCTCCCTACAGCTTTTGATGGTTTTAACCCTGTACACATCAGTATTTAGGCAAGTTGTGTTTACATACCGTTCCTGCAGTATCTAAGATTTCAAGCATACACTGTTGTGCATCTACTTCAACTTGCTGTCAAGAAAGAAAGACGTGGTTAGAATTTTTCCTCTTGCAACTCTGCCCCCGAAAGACACCAGAAATTGTGTGACTTCAACAAGCAAATTCATAATGCATAAAGCAACATAATGGCTTAAGAAGTTTATATGGATATATCCTTTGAAAACAGCAGGAAGAAGGCTTTCAAAGAGTCCCAGTGACATTTTCAAAAGCAGCGTCAGCAGCCAAGTACCACTTTGCAAAGTGATTAGGGATTTTTGATTATCAAAAAAGAGGCTGCTAAATTTGTAATGATGGTTATCAGCAACTAGCACAACTAATTTCCACTTGTTTCAGGGATCATTCACAGATCAAAATAAAATTACAGGCGAAAGTCAGAAAGTTGGATTGGCATACTAATGATCATTTAATAGTAATTCACATCAACAAAAGAATATATAGTATACAGCAAACAAACCAAGCAAACCACTAAGAGTGGTGTCCGCAAAACAAGCCTTTAGTGACACTAATTAGGAAACTGATCCAGCTTAGAAAAATTTGAAAAAAAAAACAAACAAACAAAAACCAAAACAAAACCAGAAGAAGCTAGATCAGTCTCTGTGGCTATTTCAGAGTTCCTCTATCTAGTTTCTACCT
>VWZK01004731.1:232161-246600 GCA_013396935.1 Baryphthengus martii | reverse complement strand
ATTTTTTTTTTTTATTATTTTTTTTCCAAGCTCTTGGTACACTTCCTTTTTTTTCCTTTTGCATGTAAAATTTCTAGGTGGCAGATCAGCAAAGAACTTCATGTCCCCTTTTCCAAACATACGCATTATCACTACTTTATCTTTGTGCTTTTCTTTTGTAACCAGATCTGAGCTTGGGGGTGTGGGAAAGAGGAGTATTTCCACTCCTGTCACACTTTGCATGTGTCCCCTAGGAATGGAGATTCCTTCATCAACCACTATTTCAGCATGTATCACTGACAAAGTTAATCAGCTAATTAAGCAGCGTCTATTCTCTTTATAAACAAGTATGTGGGGAGTACACCAAGGCATCAAGTTTCAAGACCTCATGCTTAGTCACTGAGTTTCAGATAAACTTGAAATATTTCAAGTCACACCCTCTAAGCTTCAAATATTATAAAATTAGATTTAACATTAATAGAATAGAATTGCAATTGCCAAATGAATATATTTCAAAGTCACCAAAGTCAAGAAGCAAGCAATAGAATTGCAACTAACAGTGAAGGGAAGAAAACAACTGCATAAAATTTTGTCCAGGCTTAAGCAGGACTTCAACAATCTGGCTGGCCTGAAAAGAATACAAAGAGATATTCCTAATCATTTCAGGATCAAACTCAAAAGGAACATTATAAGATTTTGCTTACAGAAAAAAAAAAAATTAGCAAAAGGTAAAATTTCTTAAGATGGCTTTACTTTTTCAGGCTCCATGGAAACAATCTTTGGAAAAATTCACCCAGCAAACATCATGAATCTAGTATAACCTGAAGAATGTAAATATACAACAAAGGAAACATTTCACTTTAGTACAGCTTGTGAATATTTTTGGCCTCTTTTATTGGGCCTGACCCAGCAAAGGACTGCACCAAACATTGGGATAAGGGCCAAAATTCCTGCTCGTCTAATACAGGAAAAGTAAGTGGCTATATAGAATTTGGTTCTGCTGTTGCCTCTTCAATAACAGTTCTAGCTTTGGATGGAAGCCCACATACTTAAAACAGACTAGGATTTTTCCAGCATACAGATTTCTATGAGGTCAAAGAAAACAAGTGTGAAATTTCATTTTGTTCTCTATTTTGCACTAATTCCTCTTCTGTTCAGAAGAGATTCTGGCGATTATAGGCTGCACTGGCTGTTAATGCAGCCTCTTTATTCCAATATAAATGTAGTCCAGTGCCAAAAGAAGCGGTCCTGCACTTTCTGCCCATTCCCAGATAGGCATCTTGCCTTCCTTGTACAGGCGCTGGCATTTTTGTGGCCACACACTGAGCTACACCAGAGTATCAATGCATCTGAAAAGTAATTCAGCTAAAAAGAGAAAGAAAGATTAAAAAACGGACACAGATGAAAACTGATCTGCTTCAGCAAATGGTTAACTCTTTTGGTAGCAGTCCAGATGTAAACTATCTTAGCCTGGAATATTAATCACGGTCTGAGCTGAAACTGAAGAGTGAGCAATATGGAGATTCAAGATGATGTGAGCAGAGTCAGACCTTTCAGCCTGTCACGCTGAAGATGGGAAGGGGGAAACTAAGAGGCTGCTTTAAGTGTTTGTTCATTTATGATAGGTTTGTGTTAACTTATTAATAAAACAACAACCCATCTAATGGCAGCTCGTCAAGCTATCAGTTAAATTGTTAGGAAAACAGTATCATGCCTCCAGTGTTCTAAAGGCAAGTGTGAAGTTGTTGTTTCAGCAGATTTTCCTAGAAGCAAAGAAGTTTAGAACCCCCAACACACAAGACCAAATCTACCTGCAGATTCTAACACGCACATGAACTAATAATAATTATTATAAAAAAAAATAAAGTGGTACTGTATTTTACTAACCTTCCCAGTTCTGACAATGAAACCACCTTTTTTTTTTACTGACTAGCTAGTAACGTATTATACTTAAACATAAAAAAGTTAGTCTGGAATTACTTGTTTTAGACAGACTTTAAGAGCACCTTTACAACTCAAACTTGTCAAGTTACCCGGTGTTCTGTGGCATTACCAGGCATACTCTTTTTCAAGGAATGACTCAAATATTGGACAATATGTACTGCAGTTCTAAAATTCTGTAATGGTAGAGAGATGTTTTGCATATACCTTTCTGTAGGAGTCTTCTATCGTAGGATCGTATTTTTCAACAAATATTCCTTGAACAAACTGTACAGTCTGCAACACAAAAGTTCTTGTGAGATCCTTCTTGTACAGTGACATTTTGTAAACATTGCGCACAAATTACTGTTCTAGGTGTGTACTCAGTCATCCGTTACATTTCTGAAGGCAAATTAAATGACTGACATAACTATAAATTATAAGAAACAACAGGAAGTTAGATGTATACGCCTATTTCACTAAGTACTGTTAGATGAAGCAATGTTACTCCTTCCTTTATCCACTCTCACCGTGAGCGTAAGAACTCAAGCATGCATTGATTTAAGGTTTGGCTAACTCCTGGAATCATTATTAGTTTTTAGTTGAAAAGGACACTATACAGCTGCATGGCTTTTATATTTGCATTTAGAGCTACTGCATCTTCTGCTACATAAATGCCAGCGCAGGAATTAGTCAAAAGAAGGCTGCCAGTATTTACTACTCTTAACCAGACTCAGCAGGATATTCCTGGGTACCTAGCACGCAGGATGTTTTTAGCACAAGTCAAATGGAACTCTAAGACTCAATGGCCAAGTCAGAGCAGACAGGTTCAAATCCAGAAATGCTGCAGTAAGATAAAGAATTCAGAGGTGAAGGAAAAAGTTCGTTCACAATCTAACACACTCTGTCATTTAAGTTTTCCCCTAGGACTTGCTTTGTAAGAGACCTTACTTTATCATAAGGCGCACAATTAAACTGAAAGATGTAAAGTTCTTGGGTGGGCTGACAACATCATATTCTGTGAAGTTTTTCAGTACAAGTCTAGGTCAGACTAAACTTTTCTATAATTGTTTAAGTAAAATACACAAGCTCTTTGATTTTGAATCAATCTACCTGTTGCAGCTATACATCTATTTACACAGAAAGATGTAGAAAACATGCTAACCTTCCTACAAACATGCAAATATATTTTTGTATTTGCATTAAAAAGAATAGTAATAAATTAATGCTTTAGAGACTGCTATCAAATATTAAGCAAACAGCATCCTGGAGACCTTTCTAAAGAAAGGAGTTACCAAGGCCAGACACAGGCAAACCAGTTTGTTGTGCGAGTTTCATGAAGCAGCCTGATCTCCCACAGACCTATGTCTAGGCTACTCCATGAAGACAAGAGACCTTCATAACGTTGTGGCTACGCACTTCACGTTGTAAGACAGGCAAAGCCCTGACCAAGCACAATCAACCAACTCCCTAAAAAACAGTAGCATGCAAGAGCACACCAATAGATGCGGCTACACCCAGTAAAGGATGTATGTATTCTAGCCAGGAATCCTCAGCAGTTAGTATTTATGTTTATATTTATTTGTGCACACTTACATAGAAGAAAAATGGGTTAGCAGTGAGTGTAATAGAGAAAAAAGAGACATAAGAAGGCTAAGAAAACATACTTGAACTGCCTTACAGAGTACTTACCAGAGCAGACTTTCCAACACCTCCAGAACCAAGAACCACTAGCTTGTATTCACGCATGATGCAAGTGATAAATTACCCTCAATACCTAAAACACACAATAAAATTATACACCGCTTTGATCAATAGAACAACTATTTCAGCATTACTACAGCCACTGTAAGATTGCTCACATAACAGGCCACGAACAGTTAAATACTGATATCAACTGATAAATGCAGGAGATAAGGAGATATATCATTATACTCAGGTATAACCTAAGCAGGACGTCATTTTAATTATTACACAATATGGACACTGTGGACGTATATTCAAGACACGGTAATTGTTGAACAATGCTACTTTCTCATCTAACACAAGAAGTACCTCCAAGGTTTGCTTGTTACCAAGATATTAACATTTAAAGAAGAATCATTATTCGTGTGTTACCTAGCCTAATCTCATAGTCAAGACAGTAGACCTGGAAGGTTTTTAAAATAGAGATTTTTATAGCCCAGGAAGCTGTAATATAGAGAAAAGGCAAGAACAGATTAAGTCTCTTTATTACATGACCTCAGTATCATGATCTTGCCAAAATATCACAGAACATGGCACAAAATATCTTGCCAAAAATTTGAAAGAGTGCACAGATATCTGGAAGAACTGCTCACATCTATGTGCATTTAGCACTTCCTCAGAGGCCTCTGGATGGATTCATCTCCTTTATTTACAGCAAGGAGGAATCGGGCATAGAAATCAATTTCCTCCAATTGATAGGCCAATTACTTGGATTACAGCATATCACGCCGTGAGGCATGTTCATCTCAGAACATTTTCCAGAAACCTACAAAATCTCTCCTAGCCATTCAAACAAGCCAGCGGCACCTCCCAGCTACAGCCACAGCAAGCATTAACGGATCTGACGGGTTTCTCAAGACCTCTCATTCACTCGCACGAAGTTGCTTGCAGTACGTATTTTGCAACAACAGACTAAAACCAATATTCCCAAGGGCCACGCAAATGCCTGAAGAGCTTGCAGTTTTACAACCAGTATATCCACAGTATTGAATAGATTTATTGGGTACACAGCTGCTAATGTTTGCTACCTATTGTATAGATACAGTGATTCTAAAAATTTGTCTTTTAAGTTTCACAGCTACTACATCCTGTCCCCATCCATTCTCCAGATTTCTTTCACATTACACTAATTTTTTAATTACAGTCATATAAATTATTTTGTTCATATGAGCTGTCATGCATCAAATGTCTCCAATCTCCTCTAAAGAACTGAAAGCATGCCAACAACAACAAAAACACCCAACCAAAACAGAATGGGAAACTTCTTTAGGCAACAGCATCTCTTTATTTGTATTGTCATTTATTTCAAAGATCCCAAGATTGCATCTACTAACCCAAAAGTTTGATTTATATGCAGAAAGTACAACCATGATACCACAAATAAGTTCACTAAGCACAGTGTGAGAAGAGAGCTTAGTTATTTTTTTTTTAACACAGTGGCCATTTTCAAGCTATCAACTCTTAATGCAGCTACAATAAAATGCAAACCATCAGTTATAGTATTTCCTCCACCTCATTACTGTTCTCTCAAAAGACATATTGAATAAACCCTACTATAGTAAAGTTAACAGTTTACTATTGATAAGAAACAATTATACAAGAGGACATAGCATGCATTTTCTCATTAGATGCTAAACAAAGAACCAGAGACCGATTTCTACAAGAAAATTAAACCAACCTCTTCCAGTAAACAAATGTTTCTCAAAAAGAACAGCAGGATCCGGAAAGTCAGCTTTTAAAAAAAATGCCTTAAGTCTGAAAATTGATTAATATTTTGCTAGCTATCTAACCAAAGTTATATTGACTGTAGTTTCACAAATAACTGGGGACAACTGAAATATTCTTTTGCGACCCTTCCTCTCCTGCAAGCTAGATCCGTTCCCCTGTTCCACGCTAGCCAGCTGTGGCTGCCTACAGCAGTCTGCCAGACCTGCTTGCTCATCTTTGTCGAAAACTGACCCAGCAAAACCAAAACAAGGCCACCGATTTTGGGACACGTCTTTGGGTGGTGCTGCTGAAGAAAAACACATCTCTTACACTTCTGCCAGCAACTGAGCTAACAGGACTGTTAACTGTTGCCCTGGGAGGAAGATCTCTGTTGCTCTCCTGCAAGGGCTCTAGCACTTATCAGATTGAGTTACCTGTTTTCTCCCTTCTCCACCTCCGCAGAAAGATGAAACTCTCCACAGCTGAGGAACGATTTGGGGGCTGGGGGAGAAGAGAAGTGCAGGGAAAACAACATAGGTGCTTCTACAAAGTCAGTCATGGAAGTAAGGTAGAAGAAACTTCTCATCAGCACTAATCTCACACCATCTCTGGAGTCACACCATCTGTTAGGTGTTTAGCACAAAATGCTAAGATGATTTACATAAAAATTACAGCACCTCCGTGTTAGTGTCCCTCTTTGCCATCACTGATTAACTCCACATTGTCAAAAGACTGAGAAATCAACAGGCCAGTTCCTGTTTAATTTTCTTCTTGCAAACACATAATAAGCAATCCTTCAACTTATATAAACTGTTCCTTGCACCTTAAGCAAGCAAAAGGAACTCAAGAAGAAAGCCATAAGGAAATAATCGACCTGATGTCCAGCAAAGCAGGTCTCTCCACAGGCTTCTGTTATCAATAAATGTTGAGACTCTTCAGTGACTCTCACCTAACAAAACACCTTCTCATTCCTAACTTTAGAAACTACTTTTCCTTCCTACACAGATTTCTGTTTTGTTTCGTTTTGTTTTTTTTTCCAAACATGGACCACCAGAACCATTCACCCTACAAGTTTATTTGGCACCAGTGTAAACGTTCAGCAAGATCCACAAACCTCTAAGTTGTCCAGCCGTTCTACAATGAATCGGAATAAAGGATCGTCTCTAATGGTACTGAAACGCACCTCCCAAACTCGTAAGTTAAGCCTGTAACTATATTACCTGTCATTTCCTTGAAACAAACATTCAGTTATGCCTTTATTTTTGGAAAGATGTCACTACAAAGACATAAAGGTAGTGGGTGTAGAGGAAATCCCAGTACAGTAATCTAGGTGAACTGCAGCAATTTCACTGTCTTTAAAAGACGCTGTCTTTAAAAGTTAAAGCTGAATTTTTCAGTCTGAAGTTATCAACTAAATCTGGAGATGTCAATAACAAAGGCTGACAGTAATTTTAAAGTAACAGAACTTAAGCAGCAGGTACCAAGTATCTGTTTTACCCTGTGTTTTATTTGTGACTTTTTCTTACTGAATGATCTATAATTAAAGAAAATTCCAAATCCTGAAATAAGAAGCTAACAACTTGGTTTTAGTGAGAGACTGGCAACTCCATTTTGACTCTCAAACAGAGATTCAGGAATTTAATGCAAGCCAAAGTTTCTTCCATCATCCAGATCTGGAAGTTCAGTCCTAAATATCCAACTGCTGTACAATGTTCTGGAGCCAATTTCACTATGGTGGTACATAGTTAAAGCATATAGGTATAACCACTATTATAGCTTGGTTACCCAATACTCTTAATCTCTGAAGCATCTGAGAAAAACCTTTCTAAAGGCCTCTGAAGATGTGACAAAGCCAGACTGCAGTGCACTCACTCAAATGTTTCTCCAGCCTTCCCTCCAAACTCAGGCAATGAGCAATGCAAGTATTAACTTCCTCTTTCTCCACGACAACTTTTTTGTCATTTGTACAGCTGTTCCTTAGGTCACTGAGAGCACACAGTAATCCTTTATATGCACACCTATACAGCACAGAGGTAGCTTGGCATCTCTACGCTGGTCTATTGTCATGTAGTCTGGCCATGACATCTTGGAATGAAACGTAAACCAGTTTATTCTCCAAAATGCTTTAAGGAAAGCTGACTTTGACATCTCTAACAAAGCACGCAGCAGAAGCTCTACCATCTGCTCCCACTTAGATCTATCACACCTACCGGCTTTGAGCAGCAGTCCTGATGTCACTTCACCTTCTTTTTACTGTTTTCTAATAGAAAGAAAAAAAATAATAAAAAAAATCCAAGCTAAGAGAACTTTCCTAAGAAAACTCTGGTCACATGTCTTTGCCCCCCCACCTCAGCTAAGAAGCCACCAGCCCACCAAGCTAGGAGCTGCTTTAGGACACTGTGGTCTGCTGCACTATTTGGTGCAACAAAAGCCTAGCACGTGCTGTTTCACTGACCAGTAGGCCTGTTGGGCTGCAAATGGGCCCCACAGTGAGTTAGGGCTCTGATCCTGCCTGAACTTGACTTTTCGGTGATTCCCAACTAGCCTGACCTGATTCTGCTTTAGCTCAAGCCCATTTTTGCATCTCACAGGTTGTACAGACTGCTTGCATCCTGAACCTCAATCATGGTCTTACTCTACTCTTCAGATTGGCACAATGCTTTACGCTGTAACTAATACTATATTCAACTCCATCCAGTGCCAACACAATTTCCTTTTGACTTGTTTATGACAAATGAGTAGGGGTAGAAGAGAAAGATGATAAAGTACAAAAGAAGAAGTTTAAGCCATAAAGCACTCTACCTTTCAGTTACCTGACAGTATTGGGAACAACGGAAGTCATTAAAATCTCAAGCAAGGCATTAAAAAGTTCAACTGCTAAAAAGAGATACAAGCTATAAAATCTGAGATGGAAGCTCAAACTTCTGGTAGATTTCCTTTTCTGTCTGAAAAAAATAAAACCACTTCTATAGCCATTCTAAAGCAGATACTGGACTTAGTGCATGCAGTATCTCTTTATAAAGTCTGTGTCTTGCATTTCACATATTGTTATCCCCTCCCAAGTCTAAAAAAAAAAGAAAGAAGTTACTGGAAGAATTCTGGAGGAATATGTAATCATGAAAACATTTGTACAGTCAAAACAGACCTCAGTGTAGTATCTTAGGAATAACTTTAAGCCGTCTGCACTAACCAGTCATTTCAAAGATATCTTTCAGTTCTAAAGCTATCAGAAAGCAATTGTATTAACTGGAAAGGGGGGAAAAATGAATCATGAGATCACACAAAGTCAGTCATTCAAATAAGGAGACAGGTTTACATATTTCCTTGTCTACAACTATAGCATTCTAAAATTACAGCTACATCACAGTATGGCCAGCATTTCTAGAATAGGACAGGGTTAAGTACAATGACAATATCTGTCTGTACTCCCCACATCACCCAATCTCAGGTCTGCAAAATGGATATATAGTCAAAGGGGCACCGCAAAAATGAAAAGAAACTATGATAACCAAGTCACAGATAAATCAACTTCCCCTACATTTATTGGACAGTTGATGAGAAATATCCACAGAATCACCCAACAATTAGATACAAATAAGGTTAAACCTACTCCTACCAAATAAACCAAGTAACCTGTTTGAATCCCTCTTCATTTAGTGGAGACTCTTAAGAGAGAAGTTTTGCTTTGAAGGCTGGTTATACTTAAGGTGAAAGACCTGCAAGGAGTGAGAGAGCAAAGCCAACTTCCTTGGCTTTTTCGTTTTTCTGCTCCTCCATCTTTAGGCAGGAAAATACTGTCAACTGTGGTCACACAGGTGTTAAATAACAAGAAGATAGGAAGCACATTAAAAGTGAGGCCTTTTGTTTTTTGGTGGTTGTTCCCCCCCCTCTTAACTGGAGCAGGTATTGGCTTTGAACAGCTGAGTCAAGTATTTATATGCACAGATATTTGACATAACTGAACTCTGGAGGTTATCTAATGCAAGATTTAGCTTCCCTCGTTTTTCTTTCTAGCTACTCTTCAAGAAATAGCATTTTCACATCACCTGGATTCTAACGCTGTCTCAAGCATACAGTCTTTTGAAAGTAGAGAGCTCACTTCCAGATTGCCTCCATTAACTGCCAGTGGAACTTGAGGAACTGCCTTGCACACTTCCTGCAAACGGTAACGGTCCACAAACCCACCACGCCTGTGCAGCCTCTCATGCTAGTCTGGTGATAGTAGTTTTTCTTATGAATGCACGTATTAATGTATTAGTGTAGTGTATTATTAACTGCTTAATTCTACTTCTTTGTGGCATGTTTCTTAAAATTAAAGTACTTGATAAAGGAGAGGAGCCAGAGCTTTATATGCATATGGACACTTTTTCCAATAGAGATTCTTTTTGAAGGATGAGCAGATTCTTGAATAAATCTATTTGAACAGAAGGAAGAAAGGTTAAACAAGACAAGTCACGGGAAATTTTAAAAGCTTCACATCTGTCAAGGACCACAAACATAGAACTTGCCTTCTGCAAGCTTTTCTGCTTCTGCCTTTATCAGATAAGCAAGAAAAAAAGTATCTCCTGGACATTTTCTCAAAAAATTTCTTGAAGCATGTCTCCAAAAAAAGGCAAGCCAAAGTGATGATGCTAAGAAAGCTAAGGAATAAGAAACCCTATGCTAGCATTGCATGCAGAAACTACACTTAATGCTTGTAAAGCTTTCCTAAAAAGCAATCACACAATGAAAAATTCAGAAAAGTCTCAATACCATTGGTAATTGGGCTTGATATGACAGTTATGAAAGTGTTTTGGGTTGGTTTTGTTTGTTTTTGTGGGGGCTTTTTTTGGTGGAATTTAGTTTTCTTTCAACTCCTTCAGCTTCAAATTTTGGTTTCTGATTCAACTTTGTTACTTGTTTGAGGAATGGGAAAGCTAATAATCCAATCTTTCCAAGCGATATTAAACCAAATGAAGCTGTAACTGGAGCTTAGCCCCAGGCCAAAGACATGAACTAAATGCAGTCACTGCTTGAAGATACCTCTTGAGACTTGCTTATGTGAACCAGTTGTTCAGGTATGGAATTAAATAAATAGTCCCTCCCAGAACCACTATCATTTTCAGAAGCGATCATGATAATTCAGTACTTCACAGACACCATGATCCTTGTTCATACCCTGACATTCTGGTTGTATTGTGAAGTTGTAGTGTATTCACCCAAATTTTCATAATGCTTCTGCCCCAACACATTTACCTCTCTGGAAGAGAGGCTTTTTTAGAACCACCTTCGGAATAGCATATCAATCTCAACTGTTTGCATGAGAAAAAAAGTTCCAAACATTAGCATGACAGATGAAGCAAATTATCCAACTGGTTTACCTGCTTACAATTAGCAGTGCAGAGGAAAAAAAACCAAGGAAAAAGTGCTGTTTCTCAGAGAGGGAATACTGGCCCTGAGATGGAACAAGACAACAATGGCAGACATCTGGAAAAATAGCTCTAGTTTAGTCACAGGACCAACCAAGGCCAGAGGATTAAGTCTTGCCAGACCAAGATGCTTACCAGTTCTGGTACTAGAGCAGATGGCCAAACCTGAATCTTTCTAGTTGTCTACACCATCCACATTCAACAAACTTTTGCATCTCTTGGTTTTTAACCCCTTTTTCAGGGAAGCAACTAATTACAGAAGAGAGGACTTAGGGGAAGTCCTAAATTCTTATCCCTGAACTCCAAGGAGGTGTTCAGTGCATAAGCAGCACCTTGACAACATAACCCAAAGTGGAAGCCTGTTCATTTTCACCCATTTTTATATGTTTTAGGAATTAAGCAACTCAGGATAATCCTCACTCAACAGGGTACGCGGCACCTCTTATAAAAGAGAAATTAAAATACTCCAGAGTTGACATTCACACTTATTTATAGAAAACATTATTCAGAAATCAATTCTGAAGACAAGATACACTGAAAAGCTGATTGGGTCTAATTAGAGGCTTTTACACTCAAGACTCCTGAAAATAAAGCTATTCCATTACTAATGCAGACTCTTTGGAATTGACTCAACAGTTTGATAAAAAAGCTAGAAGTAAATTTTTATTTCTAGTTTTCACCTAGCTTTGACAGCTTCTTGTCTTGACAAACAAGTATTTTGCCAGTTGGACACCTAGTTCTTCTGGTTACTAGATACAGTATTTGTTCTTGGATGACAAAAATATTTCTTTAGTTATGTTCAAATACTTTAACTGATGCCTGGAAAATCTTCGGAGGATTTTCAAAAAGGTGTCTCAAGCGATTAAGCTTATCCAGTGACATGAAATCCTACTACCTAAAGGCAGAGACCTGAGAACAAGCTACTGCAGCACAAACATGGTACCAAAGTTTAAGGTGCTCCTTGAACTGCCCATGGGGACACTCACCCACAGAGATAAATGTGTTTTCCTCCTCCCACTGAAGGGAGTTACCTTGTTTAATACTGCACACAGGGACAAATTCCGCAAAGCGCCTACACATGAGCTTACCTGGTGAGACTAATTCCACTCTTTATTATTAGTATAGCTGAATAAAATCAGTTGGTTTTGTTTTGTTTGTTTGTTTTCCTGAACACAAACTTAATGCATGTTCTAAGGATGACATCTGGCCTGCTTGAAGCCACTGATAGCTCAAGGTGAAAGCTTCCTAATGTGAGGGACTAACAAGCACATGCAACTTGCAGCAGTTTCATACAAGGCTTTGAAATGACTTTCATACACAAGTGATGTAATGAACTTTCTTAAGCTACTTAAAAATATGCTATGCTTCAGCACTTACTGAACTCAAGTTTCAACTTTGTCCGAAAGTTCAAATACGTCAATTTAAATTTCAAGTCCCTTATAAAACCTAAGCTATAGGGTCTATTTAAGCCTCAACTGGAGTTTGTAACGTGCATCAGGTTTATCCTTATTTTTGGTGACTGTTTGCCATGGATTTGCATTTTCTCCCTCTTTCTGTAAAACAGTCGCCACCCCCCATGAAGAGTTCTTTGTGCATATTCTACTAGTCAAGACTTCCAGCTAAAATGATGATCTTGGAATTCCTGAAGAAACTGAATTGCAAATGTTTTTTATGCTTGCAAAAAAAAAAAAAATCCAGGTAGACAATAAATACGAAGAAGAATGCTTAAAGATTTTTTAAAATACTACAAGTACATTAAATTCAGAGTGCATAATTCTCTTGCTATGCATAAGCCAAGTATCAACCATAGAGCAACTTTTGAGAACTGAGAGAGCAATTTACTGCTGTGAATTTGGCTCTGCTGTCATTGCAGAGAAGGATCAGTATTTAGCTCTATACCTTTTATCAGTCAATGGATTGCCACATCATGGTGTACCCAACATGCTTTACCTGATATGCATCCTTCTCATTAAAAGCAGGTATCTGCCCATAGTAGTTACAGCAAATTTTATCTTTTAAGCTACAAAAAAATGTTAATAACAGCAGGACTACAAGAAAGGCATGGAAATTTTCAGAGTCAAGATACTTCTCTTGTAAAAAATGTATTCATGTGCAATTTGAAAGTTACTTCAAAAATAAATTTACCCTTGGCTCACAATACTCTTCTTTGGAAAAAGGCAGCTTAGCTTCTGTTACAGAAACAAGACCTAGCCTCAAATTCCATGTGATACCTGCTTAACATCTGGCAATCCTAGCTCTACTGACTGGGACATTGGCTGCTAAACCAGTAAAGCCTTCCTTGTACTGTTCTTCCTTTCACCAGTTGCTCAGTTTTACTGCAATTCCAATACCATCTGAATTTTTGTCCCTCCAGTCTATTTCTCTCTGTAACCCACACATGTACAACCCTGGCAATGCCACAGCTTGCACAGCAAGGCTTGCACTGTCTTCATTGTTAAAAGCCTGGTTTCAATTCAGGTTTGTTTAGGTTACTAACACATCGCCAAGGCACAGATATAAAGATTTCCTTTATCCTTACATGATCTTTTGTTACTGGCCATTTAAGACTGGCTGGTGTAGGGCCTTTGTATGTAAAATATCTTTGCATGGTATGATTTACAATAATTCTATTCCAAATCAGGTTGGTAGCCTGAGAGCAGTCTTACAAATTCCCATATGTCATTTTAATTAAGATTAGAAGTTTTATCTGTTGAAAGGACACTGATTCTATGCAAATTGAGAATACTAGCTACTAGCATTCATTAACAGGAATAAAATTAGTTCTTCCATGATAAATGAACCATACCAGCAAAGTCCCAAGTAATTGTAACTCACGTCTGTTTTGACCTCTCAATCAATACTTCCGTAATAGAAACGGGGTATTTGAATGTGAGCAGCAAACACCACTGCAAATCACCCAAATAATACCTAATTTCACAAACAGTTCTTTTGTTAAAAGCTTGAGACATCTGTCCTGAGGTTCAGTTGAAAAAAAAGGCATACCCCAACACACAAAAATAACTACTACCATCTGCCACATGGTTTTGCTACCTCTGCAATAGTGGTGGTACAACCCTAACTGCTTCTTTTCACAGTTTATCAGCTAAATCCATTGACAAAGGTGGATTTGTAAAAGGTCTGAAATGCTTAAGTGAAGTGGATGAAACTTGGGCAGAACATCCCGTTCTGTTTCTGACGGTGAGGCAGCAGCATCTCGAACCTAGGGGTGGTAGCTCCTCAGCGAACATCCAACTCAGAAACGTGCCTTGACTAGAAGATAACAATTGTAGAAGTTGAGCACCACATTTCTGTCCACACGCTGATGCACAGGCAACCTAGATGTTTCCAGCAACTGTTAAGCTGTGCTTCAGACAAGGGTATTTAAAAAAAACCCAAACAAAACAAACAACACAAAATAACAAACTCACACACATACCCCCCACCTCCTGGAAACAAAGACATGCCCCTATTAAACCAACCGCTGGCTTATCTTTACATGCCAAGCTGTGAATTGCCACAGTTCTGCCTCTGCTTTGTGAGCAGCTGATGCATCTTAGACAGCCCCAGGTCTCATTTAATGGGTCAGGAATTTCCAAGAGAGGGAAAAATCTGACAGTTAGGAGCAGGAATCCAATGGTAAGCAATTCACACTTGCAAGCCTGAGCTCATAGACACAACG
>VWZK01004731.1:0-224198 GCA_013396935.1 Baryphthengus martii | reverse complement strand
GCGGCTCTGCGGCCTCCCCCGGGCTGCCGCCACCGCCCGCCGCGGCAGCGAGGGAAGGGAGGGAAGGAGGCCTTCCCCGGGCCCGAGGGGGTGCGGGTGAGCAGGACGTGTGAGACCTCGTCCGCACGGTCCTGCTTTGGACTTGGGAGATTTTTACTAGAGGGTGGAGCACGAGCGAAATGCGCTTCTTCAGGGGCTGGAAAAGTGTTACAGAGCTGGAGTTCAGAGAGCAGGGCTGCCTTGCAGTACCGGGCCTGGTATCTGTACCCCGTCTCCAGGTCTGTCAGATGTTCTTGAAGATGCCTCATGCTCCATAGCAGTGCATCCGTAGGGATAACACAAGTCCTTCTCTACCCAAGTTCTTGGGATAATGCAGTCCCTCTCTTCCCGAGTTCTTGTAAACCCTGAGTAGGAGCCGTAGGTTAGTTAAAGGTTAAAGTTGGGTCAAAAGCAAATTATGGTCACTTTAGCTTAATTTAGAGCATCAAGAGCTGGAAGCCCAAATGCCAGGGCAGTGTTTGTTATATTTCTAAAACGGTTTTGAGATCTGTTGGTGACGGGTGTTTTAGAAATGCAACATAATAGTGTTTTTACACGAATTATTACACCTCTAGAAGTGAACAGCCTGTCATTAGCCCTGCTGATACAAAGCAGGATGCCCATTGCCTGCCCATAATTACAGTATTTCTTACCCTTCTCTTATTTCAGTCCCAAATAATGTAACTCACTTTTTTTTTTCCCTGTCACTAATATTTTCCAGTTACAAAGGGTTTAACTGATAAATGTTAAAAATACATGAGCATTTATGTTTCTAGGAAACACTTAGTAAGCAAATAGTTAATGTGGTACACTCAGATAAAAGTTCTGCTGAGAGGAAGTCCACAGCAGAGTGTGTAAAACTGACAGGAAGTTGCAGTGAGGCTTCTGGCAAGGAGAGTGGGTGTGGAGGAAGCACAGGCTTTCTGTTTGTAGCACAGAGATAGAAAAGGGATTTAAAAAAAAAAAAAAAAAAGCGCGATTACATTTCCCCAAGTTGGATGATGGAGAGTTCCTTGCTGTAAACGTTTAGAGATCATACAGCTTCAACTGAATGTGTGGGAGACGCTCGAGCTCAGAGCCAAAGAATGACCGGTGAATTGAACTGCCCTTGGTTTGAGAAGCTTCATCTAGATTCAAGGCATCCAGAAAGTGACGCATTTAAAAAACGTTTTTCTTTTAGAGTGTTGCTCCCAAATCCCAAACGTCATAAACTCTCTTCCGAAGTCCAGACAAATCTCTTGATGTTTTACAGCTTAAACCCTTGTGCAGTATTTTGATAATGAATCCCTGTAAAGGATGGATAATGCGTGAGCTGAGGTTGTGAGAAATCAAGTACGTAGTTAGCCAGTCCTTTCGCAGCAGGGCATCTTATGCAGGGCAAAAATCATTCATGAGAGATGTCAAAATAGATAAAACAGAGCCTCTCAAGGAAAAATTATGAGACCACCTCATGCAATTACGAGCTGTATAGCATGTTTACTCACCAGACAGAAAATAAAAAAGGATTCTGTTTCTTTAGTCTTTTCTTTCAGTAGATATTATTATCAGCTCCTAGAGATAATTCATTGTGCAGAGGAAAAGAACCAACAGAAAGATAGATCCTCTGTCCTCACAACTTTCTTCAGTGAACTGAATTAATCACAAATAACAAGCAGTGTTCTGGGAACAGATGTGTGTCATCACTGCAATAATATTTTACAGTGTGCCTTTAATTGCCCTGTGCTTTATAGGCAGCGGGGCAAGTGCTGCTCTTTGCTGTACGGCGAGAAAACAGGCAAGGGCCTTTGGGACTCTGAATCTCCCGTGAGCAGATCTTGGTGTTTTGAGTTTCATACAGGGGAACCTGAAGCTCAGCATTTTCACAGAAGTCTATATACACGTGTGGACACGTACAGTTTGCTTAATATAGACGTGCTTGGAGATCTCACTGTAACTAGAAGAAATAGGCAGTTAGGGTCCATTCTGAGCAAGAGGCGGAGCGTTCCCTTATCCTGACTCTTTCAGCTACATATTTTGAACGTAAATTGGGCCCTTAAGTTTGGATTTTCCTATGAATCATCTAGCTAATCCTCAGCGCAATTCTTAAACCAGCTTTACTCATACCAGTGTGACTGGCGAACAGAAATCGGTATGCTTCTTAAGCATACTCACCCAGTACTCCACCGGCCTGGTTCTGCTCAAGCTCGCTAAGCGTTTCACATGTGCCTGAGGTGCGCACTGATGGTCACTCAAGCAGCCGTGCCAGTGCGGAGGTACCCCTAAGGATAGAGCGACTTCCCAGAGAATTGGGAGTACGGAAGAAATGGGGGAGAGAGGGACAAAGTGGTGTCGTGTTGAGTAGGAACAACACAGACACATCGGCTTTCCTTAGCGGACCTGCCTGTGCCTGGAATCGATTTGGAGTTTTTAAAAGGAGATCAAACCCCCCAGCTGCCTGCTCACTGAATGAAAAAAAGGGAAGACACCTGTTTACGCTCATAAACCTTATAGGACAAGGAGACCTTTCCGAAGCGCTATGCTACTTGTCCTTTGGGCTGTAACTTCTGTCTCCAAATTTACCAGTTGCAAGCTAGTACTTCAAAAACCTCTTAATTCAATGACCAGTGCTTAGTTGGAGCTAATTCAGCCTGCTCGTCACTAACACAGTGAGCTGTCTGATAATGTCGTGGCTGTTGGGAAGAACAGCTACGAGGAAACATGGAAGATCCCCTCTGATGGAAGAAGAGGAAGAAAATACTGACGGGTCTTTTGGAAAAGTTCTGTGGAATTAGTGGAGGGCAGGAGAGAGTTGGTTGATTATTTGGAGAACACAAAGAATTTTTTTTGTTTCTTACATGATGCTTTAATAAAAGCTTGACAGGGTGCCTTTGGTCACCTCCATATTTTTCTGACTTTGCCTGCATTGTTTTCGCTGGGGCTGCATGGGTGTTGGAGCAAAGAATGTGGCTCTATGTGTATTGCAGTTTCGTTACTGCTGAACTACAGCCGTCTCCGGGACAGAATGCAGAGCCGGCTTGTGCCAGCAAACTCTGAAGTTTAATGGGCATGTGGTGCCAGGGAATGTTGTGCTGGCTGCATGCCAGCTAGCTGTGAACTTTTCTAGAAATTTGTCCTGAAGGGAGAAGAAATGTCATTTGGTTAATCTAGGAGGATGCTTTGCTTTCAGAGAAGCAGCAAAGTTCTTATCTTTTCTGGTGAATGGACTGAAAGGGGGCGATTCTTAGCTCGGCGACTCAGTTGTTCCAGGAAGAATGTTTACTAGATTAGAATGTGCTTTCTATTGTGAGAGCAGTGACAAGACAACATCTCCAACACTAAAAATAAAGTCTGTTATTTTTGAGACGTAGATATGTGAGGTATCTTTATCATTCTTTATCCTTCTACATGATTTTCATTTGGTATTTCTCCATATGCAGAAGATTCAGTCACATAGAGTGGGAATATATGCCTGCCTGAATAGCTCCTTGAGATGTCTCAGAGATGTGTCTTCCTCTGCAAACCTGATGCAATTTCTCTGTGTCTTCGTATCTGTTGATATATCTTCAGCCTGAGATTTTTATACTGATAATTATCAGTTCCACTAGTTCATCATCTTCACTTCTGACATAGCTTCCGTTATGCACTTCTGCATCTTAGCCACTCTTCCTTCTCTCTTCAGTGCATCTTCCTGATGTATTGCCACTTACTAATCAAAGTTGTTTCAACAGGGGCTTAATCATGAGCTTGACTGAAACTTAACTCCAAGATTTTTTTTTTTCCCAAGTCTTTTTCACTTTCCATATGTTCACCTCATTGTTGAGGAAAATCTCTGCTCCAAACTATCTTGAATTAATGCGTTTTCCTATCTCTTAGAGATGTTCCATGACTCTTCCAATTTATCTGCCAATATCTCTTACTGGCCTAAACCTTTTCCGTGCTGTTGGCCCAAATCCTACTATTTGTTCATATAATACAGTCCTCCCTTTATCTTCCGATTTGTCTGCCTCCTGGTGATAACTGCTTTGAGGAGCAAAATTTGCCTTTGTTTTTCTAAGCTGGGGAAGAACAGGCAATGGACACTACTGCAATTTCAATTGTAAATGTCAGCATTTATTTACAGGGGGTCTCACTTCTCTCACCTGAAACTTAACTCCAAGATAAACATCTCTTTTCTCCTGTCTTTGAGAAACTACTTTTATATCACTGTGGTTACTTCAGATAAAGCAAGGAGTAGCTGTTTCACAACATGGCTGTTGTGAAAGCACAGTGCTCTGAATTGCAGGGAGATTCAAGAAAATGCCCTGAGCTCTGGAATGTAAACTCTTAAAAAAGTAAGGATTAATTTGGTAAAAGGAAAAGCCTACTTTATTTTATCCTGTGTTGAAAAGATCTTTGAAATTGCATTGGACAATCAGCTGATCAGATAAGGAATGAGATTGTCACAGCAACCTAAGTGTTTTAAAAGAGTAAATGAAGAATAATTTATCCAATTGAAACTAGAGAGGGAATGTAATTACCTGGAGCAGAATCTGTCCAGGATATGCGCAAACACTTCTCAAAAAAAAAAAAAATCATGCGCATTCTAACAGTTTAAAAACTTCAGAAGTTTTACTCCCCGTCTTTTCCAGAAGACTTTTAGCAGTACATAATGCAGAAAGAAGGTTACTACCTTCTGAATCACCAGCTCCTGTGACACCTGGATAGTTCTTCAAAGTCTCCCATGAAAGGGCTGGGTGCAACGGCAGTTAACTGATGATGTTAGCTGATACATTCGCAATCTAGATAACATGGCACTGTAGAGATCTAAACTAACGCTTAGTTTCCCCCATTTATAATTCTGCACTCTTCCTGAGAAAGTCCTTCTTCACCTTTTTTTACCAGGTTATTTTAGAATAATACACTAAGCAGAATATAACAGCCCGAGGAAAGACAGCACTGGGACTGTATTGGTGGTCCCAATCAGCTCTTGTGGGAAGTGAGTACTTTTGACTACCAGAACATGAAAGTACAGAATGTTGACTATGGGAAAAGAGTGCTTAAAACTATAACTGAATGTCAGGACCAACATTTTAACTATCGTACCTTTCTTTTGTTCTTTGTTGTTTTTTTTTTTCTTTTTCATCGTTACTCTCTTTTTTAGAATACTCATTTATATCTAGATTCAGACTCTGCTGGAGACAGAGGAAAAGTTACTGTTGATTTTAATGAGCTTTATACCAGGACTTAAATTCAGTCCTTGACAGACATGTAACATTTAGCAATACTTGCATATAAAAATATATATTCACTTCTGGTTTATGTCAATATTAAGACAGCAGCAAGTATATTTAATGATGACAAGTCTAAAAATACTCAGTGTTTTTTGTCCTGCTTCCCCCAGCAGCAAAATTATATCCCAATTAACATAGCAATTTACACTGAAATATAGATACAGATACAATTTTTCTTTACTTCCTTTCTTTTCCGTCCACTTCAGAATCAAGCCTTAATTAACACAATGGGCTAAAAGCATTTGCAGGGAAATCATTAGTTACATTAGCAATTCCTTAGTTTTGGTACAAAATGTACAGCACAGAAAGGAGAATTTATTTCATAACTTTGTTAAATAATTTTCTCCTTAGTTTTATTTGTAGATACGGCCTTGTTCTGCCATATCTTTCCTCTGGCCATGGAAGCTGTTGCTGAAATTACAATCAGGAAAGAGGTCTTAATGAGGATTGTTAAAGTCTACACCAAGGAATACACATATTCCTTGCCTTTTAAAGCTAGCCAAAAAGCAGGGTCATTTTTTTTTCCTGTTTTTTTTCAAAAAAAGTGCATTGTGGTTTTTTTTTTAGCTGAAAAAAATGTCTTTGTTTTACTTTTTAACAAGTCCATGAATGACAGACCCCTTAAACGGTCATTTCGCTAAAGTGTTTACCACTAATGCAACTATATATTTTAGTTGGAAGCTGATATTTTAGAAAAACTTTATGTCTCCCAAATAAATAATGTAAAAACAGAAAAATGTTGGTTCGTGTGCCGATTTTGAATGAGTTCATATATTCATTTCCATCTCCAAATAAGTTGCTACATCTGCCACAGGCCATGGCTCATAGTCTGATCTAGAAAAGTTTTGATGTTTTTTTCACATCGTGTGGTGCTAGGATAATCAATGTGCAGAGATGTGTTGATGCTCCACTCCACTCCCTGTCACTATACTCTTTGCAGCTTGCTTGGTTCATCTTAATCCATCTTTCAAGGTGGTTTATCAGCTAGTAGGCCTACAACTTATTTCCCCCCCTACAACTTATTTCCCCCTTTCTGCTGTCACTTTCAAAAGGACTCAGGTCAAATCCTTGCTTGTTCTTTAACTGGACAGAGATTCTGAATAGATTATTTATGTAATAGATTTATTTTATGAATCCTTTTGTTTTACTACTGCTATACTATGCAGTTCTGTGAATTTCAAATTGAAGACTTCATAATATCCTATTCCCATGAGAGAGCTGTGTTGTTACATTCAATTTTTATCAATAAAAATACGCATTTGAAATGAAAATGCTGTCCTCTCCAAACCTTTCTTACAAATTCAGAATTGCTTCAAGGCGCCAAGCCTTTTAACTACCTCTGCACTACACAGAATCTTCTATTACAAGCTTGAGCAGCATAAAATTTGTTCTAATTTGAGCTCTATCCAGTATTTTAGCATTCAGGGGCTGAGTGGAGAGGAGCCCTGTGAATCACTACTGAAGATAGGGATGAAATGGAAGCTGTTGCCCTGGTGTTGCGTTTCCTTGTGTGAAGGTGATACTCGTGTTGCCCCGGTGCTGTGTTTCGCATGCTAAGGTGATACTCCGCTGGCTATACTACTTGTGCGACCTGTTTGCGTGCGCCGTGTGGCATCTCCAAATTTGGAGTTCGAGAGAATGAAGACACAGGCCCATGATTTTAATGATATAACATAAAATAAAAATTCTTGATTTTTTTTAAAAAATGGTATTGCCACTCAAGTTGTTAATTTTGCTGCCTGCTTTTCCTAACTCTTGTTGTTTTCTACATTTTTTCTTTTCTTTCCATTATTCCTTTTCCTTAAAAAATTAACAAATTATGAGAGTTTCAGACTCCCGTGAGGGACACAATGAACGTAATTTATTTCATGCTGTCTTTCTCTAACTCATATAATTTTGTCTAAGCTTTTTATACATCTATTCTATTCTTTTATAAAACAGGAATTTCCCCCTCTCCCCTTCTTCTTCTCTTTATCTTTCCTCCTTTTTTGCTTCAACACAGCAGTTTAAAGACTGTAAGTTAGTTGTAGGGTGGGGTTGTGTGATATAATCAACTTCGAGATAGTCTTTACGTTTCCTTTCATCCACTACAATAGTGAAATTTATGCTCAAAGATCAGCATTTACTCTTATTTTATTTCTTTATGCTCCTTCAATGATACAAAAAGAGAGGACTGTAGCTGTTTTTTTTCCCCTGAAAACACTCTTAAATTAGCACAATGTTATTTAAAATTTTTGGTACATAATAGTGGATTCAGAGAAAGAGCAATGCATTGAGTAATTTTGTAGCCGGGTCTTGCAAATAGCTTTTTATCATTTCAGTAATTTTATTTTTGTCTGTCTTTGGTCATTCGGTAATGGAGGAAAAGCCCTCAGGAGGGAATCTTTCCTTTTTTAGAAGAAGTTCTGAGGCTCTTCAGGCTTTCCTAGGTTGGCCCACATCCTGCTTTCCCTGTATCTGCCGTGTTTCAGGCGTAACATCGTATTTTACTTCCCAGGAACATTCTGTGCATGGTTTAGGCTGTTTGTGAAGACTTCATGTGTGGGGATTGCAGTATATGGGCACATGGACTCCAGAAAGTGAACAGAGCTGCCTACATTATTTAATGTACGGCGAACTTTGAGTGTTATCAATTCACCGGGCCAGTAATCCCCAGCATTTTCCATACTTGGGATTTCTGCTCATCTAGCCAGAGTGTGATTAGATGGCTCTCAGACTGCAGCATAGGGAGGACAGTCAGTCGTCACTCCTTGCCACATATGTACATTCATGACACCCGTGTTGGAAAGCCATGCGTGTACTTGTCCAAGTTACACGCTGGAGATGTATTTTTTAAATGCTTTGCAATAAGCTCTCTATTTGCAACGGAGTCATAAACCATTATGTCATATAGATGCCTGTCAGCTCATTGCTGCTCATTTCAGGTTTGTTAGGATATTTCCAAGGCGACTTGGCCCGTGATTAGGAATCCTAAACACCGCTAATAAATCTCAACCCCATTTTCTTTCAGAGTATATCAGTGGCAAAAAAAGCTCGACGGCTGAACCTACATGGAAACTGTCAGCTCCCTAAAGGACAATTAAAAATGTATCATGTACTCAGTGTCCTGTGCTTTGGTACCAGTATCACATAAAACAGATTCCATACAGTTACATGGAATCTGTGAGATGGACAGATCAACCGTAATTCCACCCTCCTATATATGCAATTCTGTAATATATACACAAATTGTAAAATTCGTCAAAGAATATTGTTAAATACACACACATCCAAAGTGAAATTGAACTAACTGGTTATTTGCTTACCCACACACTTCATAAACACATAGGTGGAGGAAAATAAACAAATAAGCAGCTTTTGAGACATCAGTTTCCCAATAATTTGTCCACATTTTTAATAGGTTTTCAGTGACAGCAGTAATAATATTTGAGAAAATGCACCGTACCTATATACATTTAAAGATACAGTTAGGAATGCTCAGGGAATCCTAGTTTGAATTTCCACACTTCTTTCCAAAGAAATGTTTGACCTTCATGATATATTAACATACAGATTTTCTTATTTTTTTTAATTTAATATACCAATGAAATTGGGGCAGAGAACACAGACGACTGCCTCTGAGCCCTCAGGCTTCTGATTATCTCAGGATAACCGTGCCTTCCTGGAGTTGCTCAACTGCTGCATTGACAGTCTTTACTGTGAAGAAAGCAGCATTAGATAAACATCATTCAGAAGGGTATCTCTAATTGTTTGAGCCTACAGAAATAATTTGCCCCAAGCATCAGCAGCAGATAGGTGCGGTTTTCAGATCATCAGGAAATATCTTTGGCTGGTATCAACTCAGTGCTGTGTCATCCTTCTGCTTAAATTGACACTGAGTGTATCGCTTACTCATTCTAACGTATTTACAAATCTTGATTAAGTCACAATAGTTAAATGTCAATATATTCATAGCGGTTTTATAGGCTAGAGGGTAACCTGCCTTTTTTTTTTTTTGTATGTGTTCGAATACCTCATGCAGAGACAGTAAAGAGCATTTACTTATGCCTGGGTGTTGGCTAGTGCCAGCAACAGCTGCCAGCAGCTGAGGGTGGCATTGGGAAGACAAAGTGCTCAACAGAGGCATCCCAGTAGGTATCTTCACTCCCAGATTAAGTAGCTTTTGAAACAAACCACCATTGTCATGCTTGCAGTTGTGACAGAGAGCAGAGCTAGGGAGTGAGGAGCTCCTAAGCCTCTCAGGGCCTCCACGTGGATTCAGAGCTGGCCAATAACTCTGCTGGAGCAGGAGACCTCGTGGTTTTCCTCTCTGTGTAGTTTGACAGGGGGTGTTTTGGAGATGACCTTCTGCTTCACAGCTTCACATCTTCAGTGCGTTTGCTCCTTTTTATGCATTCACCGTTTCGTCCTCCTGCGTATGTCACCCAAATCTTTGTATAAATGTCCTGCAATTTCCTCCCTGCTGAAGTGCAGAGGTGCCACTGAGGTGTAGCGCGCCCTGTGTCACTACAGCTGGAGTTCATAGCTCGTGTAACTGCCAGCACAGAAAATGGATATATAGCCTTACTTCTACAAAGTAAAAGTGTTGGGGTGCTTGGAAACTCCAACTGTCTGTCCCACATAAGCGAGGCCACTATTCCAGTAAATGACATCTATTTCTGCTGCATAAAACTGGGGAAAGATTGGTTTCCTGGGACCTTACCATGCTTCCAGATTAATTGCATCCAAATGAAATAGAAGGTGCTGATATTATACTGACAATATCAGATGTTCTTGTTTCATTTACTGAAAGACAGGTTTTATTTCCTCATGAATAGCAAGTGGCCTGATGGCAGATGTTGGGATCTGTTTGAATACAGTAAAATTCAAGGTCATTTTGTGAGGGAAAGAAAAGAAAATGTAGTTTGATTGTTGATTACTTTTTTGTTTTGTTTCGTTTTCCTTTTTAGGTAGTTTAATGTTAATCTGTCCTCAAAAATATGTTATCACTAGTAATGTGGATATTGATAGAATATCTATAGCACTGACTTGCCATTGGAATCTAAGTCTAGGCTATGTATAAACCCTGCTGTTATTTAGATTTTCTCTCTTGTTTTGTCTAAAGGGAATTTAGTTTGAACTAACATAGCTCCTTTTTTTTTATTATTTCTCAAATTTTTATTCATATGTGACTCAATGTATTACACCCTATGTCAAAGCGTCCATCACTTCCTCATGCATATATGTATCAAAGCACATACATAGGTACTAATATTTGCCATACATTTTATAACACACATTATTGTAATGACATAATACATATAATTACACATACCTGTAGTATATATAATTATTATATAGGGCTAGGTAATAATAATTACAATTGTGTATAAATGTATGTGATGAAAAAGGGTTGTAACAACATGCTAGCTATTACTACGGGTACTTATTTGCAGAGAGAAAATTAACCAAAATAACTGTAGCGGATTATGTGTGCCTGAAAAAGTAGCTGTCCTGGAATTGTCATTATAATTAAAATTCATATTTTATTTTAAGGCAGAGAAATGTTACAAGGTACAAAAGCCCCATTGCTATTACGAATAGATTCCCCAGAAGTTGAGATGCGCGTTGTGAGCATTTCTCTGTAGGCAGAAGTTGCTGTACTCTTTAAAAAGACAATTTGTTGCCACAGAAAGGCGTTACCGCTTCTGCTCTAGCATTGTGGTTTGTGAACATTGACGGCTTGTGAAGCCTCTCCTCTTCCCAGAGCGAACGCTCACAAATCTGCTGTAGGAAAAGATAAATAGCTAGACTTCAATCCCAGCCTGCTTCCACTCCTCTGAATGTCTCGTTCAGAAGCACTCGGCTTTACAGACCTTTTATCCTGAGGCTCTTATCGCTGAAGGGAAGTGGGGACATGACTTCCCTGTTCCCACTGCTGGCTCCCCAGGTTGCGCATAGATCTGCTGCCACGATGGGCTGTAGTCATGTTTCAGCAGAAAACACGAAACAGGCCATAGCTACAAGAAACAGAGAGAGAGGAATGATAATAATAATAATAACCTCAGCTATTCCCAAGATGAGATAGATCCATGAACTGCCACTGGTATTTTGGTTGCAACACAACGATATGTGAACTTGCTTAAATGATACAAAGGAGTCCATTGTAATTATACTGATTAAAATGAGAAGGGTGGCAAACCACGCGCTTTTGCATCATGGATATTGGCTGTGCGGTTTTAAGGTCTGAAAAGAATTTGTTCAGTCTTCAAAAAAAAATGTTTCTGTCAATGCAAAGTTTAGCAGTTTAATGATATCTGCATTCTGTGGAACACATATTGCTCCATTTAAACAAGTTGAGGGTCTGATCTCATATTTACGACCAAGTTAAAACTTTCAGAGCTCTGAGTGCACAAGGAATGCATGATCAGATTTTAAGAGACTCAGATCTTCAGCTCACAGCTGCCTTGAATATCCCTTAACAACATCTATTCCTAAGGCTTCCTCCCAGCTCAGAGGGAGAGGAAAAGATATTAATTAAGGGTGCTAAGCTAGTTCATACCAGCCAGGGATCCAACCTAATAGTTACAGTCCACAATAGAAAGTAGAGTCTTGATGGAGATCTCCAGGATACATATGCTAATTATCCCAAAGATAATTACTGGGTGCAATGGTAGGAGATGATGAATACTCTTTACTCACAGTGGAACCTGTGGACCAAATGTAAAATGGTGCTGGCTCTTTTCCTACTAGCTGATAAAGTATTAACATGAGAATCAAAGACACTCAGCAAGGCTAAGGAAAAAGCCCTATATGAAAACTGCACATCTACTAACCAGCAGCTCTTTTGAGCAGAACAGGAATTTTCAGATTTATATTGATAGCAAAAAAGGAGTGCAAAAAACTGGCTGTTGGATTTCAAGTAATGAAAACTTTGTCCCTTTCTCCTGTTCTGTCACAGAAATCTTATGTTTCTCCTGGGTTTCTCTAATCCATCTATTCTGTATTGTGCCCACAGGGTTTTCCCTATGGTCAGTTGGAGAGTTCAATCTGCTAAAAGCATTCCTCTGGACCAGAAGACATCTTAGCAACATGGCTTCTTGAGGCCACCCTACAAATCTTTGCCCAGGCGTGACAGAAACTTTTCTGAATGCCCTCAGGACATTTATAGCATAGGACACTACAACAGAGAGAGCAGGGTTTTGAGCTTAAATTGAAGTGTACTCTGTCATCTAATACAACATTTCTGAAAGGATTTAAGAGCACAAGCATGTAAGAAGTGCCCTGCGAGGTCAAACCAACAATCTCTCTGGTCCTGTATTCTGCTTTTCACACAGATAGGAGATGCTGTACAGGTAGAAGAGCACAAGTGAGGCCTGACACTCTCTGTGGTCCATGCCTTGCATGTATCCCCAGCATCCAGAACTGTTGGTTTGGGGTGTTGGAGGATACCTGGTGCTTTTGATACTCATTTGTGGACCTGTGGTCTCTGCATATGTTAGAAGTTATTCAACCATTGTTCAGCTGAAATCTTAACTACAAGTCTGAAAATACTTGAAAGCTCAGAATAAGATTTGTCACAATGCTATGCACTAAATAGTTGCAGTTTTATCAGCATTAAGACAGGTCTTAGGAAAAGACAAAGAAATCAGTTTCTCTCTCTTGCTTATTGTACTAGATCTTTTCCCTTTAAATTCCTCGGATCCATAGCTTACTAGTAACACTTCATTGTATTACTGTGGCTGTTTGAGGCCTGCAAGATTCCCCATCTACCTCATTTTACACATTTCCTTCTTTTTTGTTCCTGAATGTTTTTGCATATTAGATTTTCGCTGTTTTCTTTTCTGGTGCCTGTACTCATGTTTCCTTTCATACCACACATACATCTTGTAAAGTAAACAGCTTGATGTCGTCTACTTCATTGCGTTATACTGCATTTATTTCACAAAGATTTTTTCAAAGTATTTCTCAGAAAAAAATCTGTGACCCTTCATGTTTATGATATGTGTCTTCTCATGTGGTTTATCTCAACTGAAAAGCGTGGGAAAGCCTTCGCAAACAAATGGTGGTGGCTTCTAATACATGAGAGGATTGAGATAGGTGCCTGCGTTTCTGTTACAGTTGTCAGTAGAAACACTGTAAGATAGACCTATGGGGAGGGGTAAAGCTAAAATTCAAAGGCAATCTACTGATCCCCATCTGGCGCTGTAGCCTCGTTTGGACCTTTAAGTATTAGTGAGTCTCAGTGGCCGAGCAAGGAGGCGCCAGATTAGATTTCTGAAGCAATCCCAGGATTTAGTGCCACAAGTCCATTCCTCACTTGTAGACAAAGTTGTGCTCACTGTGAGATCAGGCTGGGAAGAGCCTCACCCCTGCTGTCCTGCTAAAGGTCATAGCAGGACCTCGACTGGGAGGACCAAGACAATGTGTAGGGCTGTGTCCGGAGGCATTGCTGTGAGGGCCACGAGGCCATGGAGGTCCATCTGGTTGCCTTCCTCAGTGCCCAGGAAAGTGCAAGGCATAGAGAGGGGTTTCCCAGGCTGGACGAGGACAGGAGGCAGCTGGGCTAGCCCAACCAGATCAGAGCCAGCAGCTACACAGTGTGCTGTTCAACAGCATTTCCTTCTGCCTGGCCTTATGGTTGTGCTGCTCTGCTGCTGAGATACAGTCAGTAGTTTTAACAGCTGCCTTAAAACTGGCTGTTAGTGATTGTGAGAATTCTAACTTCAGTCCCTGTCAGATTTTCCACTAAGCAGAATCTGGCCATATCTATGCGTTAGGAGTCCTTAATGTGTACGTCTATCAGAACCTTAATTTATTAACTGAGCTGCTGAAAACATATCTCCTTCTCTACCCTGCACATTTAAAGAGACTGCCAATGAACTAAAAATCACCTCCAAAATACTTCTTATTCCTCAGGAGTCATACAGCACTTCCAAAGTCTGTCTTACTGTCATTCTCCCAATCTGTTTTGCACTGCTGTTGGACTGAGGAATTCTTTCAGAGTGCTGCATTCCAACTATAGGTCCTCCTAGGCCTGTTGCCTGTTGTTCTGTTTGTCTTGAATTTAGTCCTCTAGGGACCTAAGCAGATTTGTCATTAAAAAGTAGGTGGAGTATAAGGTGATATCAGTACACCTACAGGAAATTTTAAAAAGAAATACATCTGCATTGTAAAATTAATTATTCAGAATTCATCACCTGCTTGGAACAGTATAGTTTTTATTTTTATTATAGTTTTATTATAATTTTAATTTTATTTTGAATTTTTTTCCCATCTTTGTACAGTTATATCAACCTTCCCTATATGCTTTTCAACCCCACACTCTGCAAGCTGCTCTGTCCTGCAGACACAGTTTTAGGGAAAGCCACAGTCCTTTTATAATCTAGATATTATTGAAAGATTATAATCTACATCCTGGACACTATTCTCCCCTAGCCTTGCTACATGGGGGAAATACGCAGATGGTCTCCACTTTTCAGCATCTTCTCTGGTGCAGAGGGAAGTTAGACCTGAGTTTTTGTTTCCTTCCCAGTGAGGGAGAAGCCCCGCTGCTTCATGCAGTAAAAAGAAAAAACTCCCTGTACAAGACCTTCCTTTAGTTTTTTTACTATGGTATCAAGAGAAGGTCAGATGAAATCTGGCCCTAGAGCATTTAATCTGACTCATTTTTTTGTACAGCCTCTTTCATGTAAACAGTACAGTAAAGCACTTTGCGGAACAAAGGAGTATTTGAGAAGCCTGCTAAAGATGTTGGGTTCATTAGATTCACATAAGGCCAAATTCTGTCCTTCAGGACACACCTTTCATTAGGAGTTAGATCATGCATCCGGGGAATGGAAATTATCCTTCAATGCAGTCCTATCAAAGAGATTCTACTTGACAGTTTTCTCATTTCTTTCCACAATTAGAAATGCCAGCGAAAGCTCTAGAACAATGGTTAATTTTTTCCTTTGATTTATGCCATGTCTCAAGCTTGTTGTTTAATTTTTAAAAAATTCTATATGACCATAGGAGAGCCCTGTTTCTGTTGGCAGCTTGCAAATGGCTAACTTTCCTGCCTTTGCTCTCTCACAGAAACCAGCTCTTCAGTTTCAAACTATTTCTTGGCCTCTGCAGAACGAGAAGGAAGACATTGTTCCAGGAAGGGACCCACATGTTGGCATTCATGGCCCATGGTGTGTCTCTCTGAGTCAGCTGGGTCTTCCTTGTGAAGACACGGATGGAGAATGGAAAGGCTTTGTTGTATTACAGAAGTGATATGGGAGGCTGGGGAGGCAGATGGTATCAGCAAGACAAAAAGAGATGAGGCAAATTTGCAGATAAAAAGTTGGTAAATGTGCTAACAGCACTCGGCAGCAATGCACCGTCTAACATCCTTCAAACAGCATTTCTACTTTTTGGGAGATGGAGAAGAATGGACCGCAGAAAGTGCCTAGACTCGCATGCTCTCTGTGAACATCTCCCACTGCCCACAATGAAGATAGAGTACTAGATGAGATGGATCGTTAGTTTTATTTAGTGGGCCATTTCTGCTGCTCTTAATTAGGGCCTGATAGTTGAAATTATTGTCGTTTTTCAGTGAAATTTTGACAGCACTTGGATTATAATAGCAATCATGAATCAAATTAAATAAGCAGAAGTCATGTTTGTCCTACTTTTTATTGCCATATGGTGTGTTTATATCTTGTAGGTGTTCTTCTTTACTGTCCACTTGCAGCACATCATATAACTTGGTGTCTCAGTCTGTATTTCTGAGGCGGTGCATCTAAAAGCAACTGCCTGAAGGAAGAGAGGAAGGGAGAATGAGAAAGCTGGAAACAGATAACATACCAGATGTGGGCTTGCTCTTTCAAAATTCAAAATTTCTTTTCCATTGTTAAAAAAATCTAGGTTTTGTTCCAGGTAGACGGGTGATCAAGCCTGACAGTGATTTTTTTCAGACTCATATTCTGTTATCAATCTGATTTACCTCACTTAATCCCTTTGGAAATTGTATCTGACCTAATTTTTTCAGCAGTGACTCTCACGGCAAGAACAAATAATAGGAGTGACCCTGTGCATTCCTGCCATATCTCTTTCTCTGTAATGTGGAATATTCTAGTTTCGGTCCACGTTCATCTGTGAAGAGCGAAAGTCAAAGATCAGTTCAAAACAGCTAATACATTCCTGCAAATTCACATTTGGCAGTACTGGAAAGCGGGTAGATATTGCCAACACGTATTGATTGCTTTTCTGCTCTAGCCAAAGTTATTTGCCAAATATCTGTTTTGTTTTTTTTTGTAAATGACACCTCATATTGCCTGATGTTGCATGAGCTGTATCAATTCATTGCGATCCTCACCTGCTCTTAGAGTGTTATTTGCTCTATATCTGCTCTTTTCAGCAACAGATTTTGTGATTCCCCTTTAATCCAAATTTAGCAGAGAAACAGACTGCTAATAGTGAGACTTCCAGCCATGGCCATTTGCCATATTTTAGGGAGTCGTCCGTCTCCTAACTTGCTGCAGCACTGCAAGGTAGAAACCTTATAAATTGCTTACTTTCTCTCTTGGGCCATTATTATTTCTCTGTGTGTGCATGAATGTACTTGTGTATGAGTGTTTGTGTAACCTGATAAGATGCCTTATGGTCTCTTCTGTTAATAGGCCTTCTGTGTTGCTCCTGCTGCAGCCAGCAGCCGAGCTGCCCTCACTGCTTGTGGTGGGTGATGGAGAATGCTCAGAATTCAACAAGTGTCCGCTGGCTCAGCTGCTTTTTTATCCCCTACAAAGGCAGGCCTGCAATGCGGAGGAAAGCGCACTCTGCTCCAAGCAGGAATATTTCGGGTTGCTGGTGGTCTTGAGGGAGAGGCTGTTTTGGATTCAATGACAGATGGAAAAAAAAATACTTTCCCAAAGAAGTTCTTTGCCTTTGCCAGCAACAGACTTATTTAATGAAAGAACTCTGGAGCTGGATGCCGTTGCGTCCTGTAGATAAAGAAGCTGAGAAAAGGATATATTTTATTGAGTTTTATTGTTCTTACAAGGTTTATAAAATAATTACTCCCCCTATTATGATAAAGTCTAATAGGTCCAGTATCAATGCTCTAGGCATTACAGAAACGTCGCAGAGAAATACCTTGCTTTAAGAAAGACATAGGTTATTTCAAGATGTGGAAATCCATTACTGCTGCTTTTGACACGACATTGGTGGTTATTGTGAAGACCTATATGAATAAACAAAATCAATAATGCAAGATGAATGCCTCCCTTTAACAGCAACCATCACATGAAGTAGTTTGTTTAAGAATCCTTTACTGGACTGGAAGGTACACGGTGACTTATAAATGCTTTCACTGTTGGTTCTTTTTCTGCCGTGGTCATTAATCAACCCAAACTTTCATTTAGCTTACTGTTATGAAGAAAATCGTGCCTCCTGTATTTCATAGCTGCAGTGTGATGGGGAAACTTCAGATCTTTCCTCCTCTCACTTAACTCTTCCTCAGTGCTTCTGTGTAGTGGCAGCAAACAAAATGAGCTTAATAGCTCCTGGCCTATGGAGAATTACCTCCATTAGTTGTTGGTACTGAGAATAGCCCATCTGGGAGAGCAGCTGGAAAAGGCTTGAATAGCGTCCCTTCACCTCACCTTACCTCACCGTTTTTCTGTCCCCCATTCCCCAAAATGGCCTTGAACTAGGAGTGATTTATCTTCATAATGAGATTCCTGTTGATTTGATCAATAGCTGTAGCCCTCAAATAGAAGAAATTCCATCTTTTGTTTCAAAATACTTGTGTTACCAAAAGTCTGTTTGTTTGTGGTGGTTTTTTTTTGTTTGTTTTTGTTTTTTTTTTTTAAAAAAAGTATTTATTTTTAAAAGAAGGGAAACAGACAGAAAGGAGCAGTAGCGTAAGGGATAGAACTTCAAGGCTTTGCGGAGTGGGTTCCTCTCTTTTTGTGCAGGGAAATATGGAGGTCCTCATGTGGGGTCCTTGTGATAGGATGGATGGTGCAACCTGCTGATTAACTGTTTTGAACAAGCTTACAGCTCTTCAGTTGGAGGGCTAACGGGTAAGGAATTATTACCTACTCTTGGGTCTCAATTATGCAATCTTTTTCTCTGGTCTTCTGTGAAGCAAGAAAATTGAAGCAGAAATGAAATTTATTAGCAGGACAGGATGCATTATGAATGTGGTAAATGCTGATGTCTTATTGCAAATGAGGTATTTGCTAAATAGAAATGCTTTTAAAACAGTATAATCCTTCACTGTCCCTCCAGGACAAACAACTGGAGAGCAGTGATTGCAGAAATCATTCAGGTCATGCAAATCAAGCTCCAGCAGCAGTGTTTCATGTGGTGAGAAGGGAAGGCTAGACTGTCCTATTAAGAAGCCTTGTAATGATAAAACATGATTAAAGTGACTTAGAAGAAATTACCAAGTGGGGGTCAAGAAGGGCTAAGAAGGGCAAGCTGATCACAGAAATGTGTTTTTAAATGGACTAATTCCAAGGGAGTGTGTTTATCATAGTCACACATAAATGGCTGAACAATAATCACACCAAAATTATGTGAAAATTATAGCCCTTTACAGGGTCTGAGGGTAGTTGAGTAGCTTTTTATATACCGAGTTGATTTACATCGAGTGACATAGGGGTCTAAAATCCTCACGTAATGTTTTCACTAAAGATGACAATCAGCTTTCTTCTGGACTTAAATTTAAATGTCACTTGGAGAAATATCAAGTTACCCAATATTGTCTGGTGTAAGCAGAATGTATCAAAAGGTGCTGCGGCTAATGCTGCTGCAGTAAGCTTTATTGTACAGGGGAGCCAGCCCTGTCATTGGCAGATGCTGGAGATGACTTTCCTTTACAGTGGCGCTGGCCTGCCAGTCCAGCTGAATGAAGACAGTGTAATTGCTTTTTTTTTTTTTTTTAATGGAGCTAAACAATCTGTGATATTTTTTATGTGTGGCAAGACCTGGAGGAAATGTAACAAATGCGCTGTTTGGTTACAACAGGCTGTGTATGGGCCCTTTACAACTTGGAGAGCATTGACTCTTCAGTGTTATTGTGCAGCAGAACTGAGAAGTACCCCTTTTAGAAGCTAATGGTTATAGACCAGATTGAACAGCAAGCTGTCTCTTGGCAATCATCAAGGACCATGCCTGTTACTCCTTCCCCCTCCTTCCCAGTCACCTCTTGCTTCAATTCTCAGAATTATTTCTATTTTCATCTTTCAGAGGTTTTAGTGCCCAGGGCCCAAGGGCGGTTCTAGTGCCTGCAACTCCCCAGAGTCAATGACACCAGCCTGGAACCACATGCTTACACACCTGTTGAAGCTCGGTTTTGGAGTTGCCAGCTCTAAATTAGGTTTTGAGGAAAGCAGATTTTTGGTGAGCTACTAAAGCAGGAAGCCGGCTGGCTCTGGCTACATCAGCTGCTTCCCAGCCTTCCTCACCAAAGGCATGTGGATGGTAAGGGTGAAGGGAGGTACAGGAGGACAGTGGTGATGGCAAGTACGAAGAGGAAGGGGTAACCAAGGCTGTCTTTGGCTTGGCCAAAGTTGTAGCAGAGAAACTGAGAAGCCAATTAGATCTCTATGTGACAGTATGACAAAGAGCACAGGAGCTAATTACATATGAGGTGTTACTGTGACAACCCACAAGGCCGCAGTGCGCTGAAAACAAAGTACGGAAATGTAAAGCTGAAACCAGAAGAGAAAAAAAAAAGAGAAGATAAAAAACATGAAAGAAAGGGGAAAAGAAGTACAACAGAAGCAAGAGCAAATGAAAAGGTCAAAATACAATTTGAAAGGATGGGGAGAAAAAAAGACTAGGTAGCGAAGGGCCATCAAGATAAATACATGATCAGAAATGAAGTGTTTGGTAGCTTGGTTAGCAAATGAGATACCAGGATGCGGTGCTTTCACACTGAAGACTCAGAGATGTTTTGGGTGTAGGTTTTTAATCTGACTTTAACTGTCTCTAACTTAGGTGTTCAGCCCGAGGAGGTCTCCTAGGCTCTGTCAGTAGTTATCAGAGCAAGACAAGCACCAGGGGAGGCTCAGTCATTCTGCAGTCAATGTTGATGCAGTGGCTCCACAGATGTTTCCTTTGCTGTCAGCAATGGCTTTAATTAAATTGCAGCTCTTTTTGTCTCTTTGCTTTCTCACTCCTCTGCGCTGTTGTATGACTGGTGCTAGTGAAGGTGTACTTGGGGGAAAGCAGTGAACTGTGTTGAGAAATCCAGGAAAATTCTTGTTAGTCTACATTGGTCATTTGATCTGGTGGTCACAGAGCAGCCACACAGAGTTTTGCTGACCTGCTGAGGCAGGTGTGGAGGCATAAATGAGTGGTTAAAAGAAATGATGAGACCTGATTAGGTTTTGACTGGCAGCTGAAAAGCTGCCCACTTGCTATGCTGGTGAATGCTGAGTGAGTTGTCCATTGAAGATGTCTTAGTGGAGGGAGCTCTGGTGGCTAGCCTACCCTGATAGCCTCCCTTCTTCACGGCCTTGGTCTTCTTTGTATCAACTACTCATTGCAACCTATGGTATATCTGGGCTGCTAAATGCGTAGCAGCAGAGTTAGCTCCGTGACAGAGGGGTCCAGGAGAGCGTGAGGGAGCTGCTCCTGCGGAATGTTGGTCGGTTGTGGTGGGCCACAGCTTTATGTGGCTGGGTGGGTGTTGCACACTGCGTGATCGCTGCGCAGCTCTGAGGCCTTTCACTGTACCAAATGACATTTCATATGGCAGGAGTTCACTCCTCTAACATCTCCCATATTCTCCCTGCTACACTCATTTTCCTGCTGGGCTAATTGCTTTGGCAGTGCAAACAGCACCAGTGTCGGCTACCTTTCATATTTAAAAACTGTTCATATATACAAATTTGCAATAACTAATTACAGAGAAGAAACTCTGATGCAGGAGCTGTCAGAGGATGGTGAAAATTAATAGAAACCAGTCTTCATTTGAAACATCTAAAATGCATGGTTGATTTAAGTATCTGACCAGCTTGGATTAAGTAATCTACACTGGGCACAGACCTCCAGCAGTCACTGCACTGCTAATGAATGAAACTATTCTCTTATTATAAAATCATTATCAGTCAATAAACTGAGCTCAAACCACAAAATAGGAGCAAAGTTCAGGGATCTGAGAATTTATAGTTTAGCCCCATCACTGAAAATGTCAGGAAATTAAAAGAAGCTCTATGTAAGTCACCACAAATGGAACCCAATGCACAAAAACAACCCCTAAGTGCCACGGCAACACTCATGGGCTCTTCTGAAACAAAATGCTGTTTCTACGGTGAAAGAATGGGGTCTTAATCTTTGCTCCCAGCTCTCCATGCCCACCTTCATCCCGTAAGTATGGTTCACACAGCTGGTAGTTATCTAGCAAAATGCAGGCAAGGAAAAGAGAGGTGAACACTTTGCTTGAAGGAAAAAAGTGAGCAATATGAAACATATCTAAATTAGGCTATAAAGACATATAAGAAGAAAAAACAGTGAGCTGGCATTATGCTATACCAGGCAGGCACTGTTTCCTCTGAAAGGCCCATACTGTTTCTAGACATGACCTGGGCTTGCACAGAGCTGTTTTAGGAGTTACCAAGAGCAGGATGGGTAATCAGTGATTGCCCATCAGCTGACTGTTGCTAAAGTTGACACTGAAATTAACTGATGATTTTTCTCAACAGGTTATGTCAGAGGAAGAGCTGATCACATTACACCTCTCATCTGGCTATGCTCTGCTTCTCTGTCTTGGCTTGGCAGATGTTTATTCAGCACCTTCCTTCCCTTCCATTCAGAGGAAAGAGGTCGCTTTTAGGTGGCTTCAGTGGCCCCACACTAGAACTTGGCTGGTCCCAGCTTCCCTGCTGTTTCTTGAGTGCCCAGTTCTGCCTCCAGCACACATGGCTTTCCCCCTGAAGAGCTACAGGTGGGATCTCTAACACCCTGTTTCCTTTCATATAGGTTAAAGGAGGAGTCACTTAATCAAGTTAATTTGCTCCTAGAGGGTTGAAAAAAGGGCAGATCCAGAGAGGTTATGGTAGGGCAGAAAAAGAGTTAACAAACTGCTGCAGAAAACAGGTTGGAGAAGGTGAAATATTTTATGTAAAAAGACACTGCTTGATTTTTCTTAGACAAATTTTATACCCTAGACGCAGAATCACAGCATACGCATGATCACCTTTTATTGTGCTAGATTCAGACAGTTTGCAGTCTCAGGAAGATGACATTACTGCACAGGTTGATGATGTCGTCACAGTTTCGAGGTTACTTTTGTGACCACACAGGAGAGGAGCGGATACCATGGCAATTCAGGTTTTAGGCCACAGTCCTGAGTAAAGTGAATCTTTGAAAATTCTAAAGCATGACATCAGAAAATATTTAAAATAATTTTAGAAACACAAAACCTGTACAAGCTGCATAAAAGAAAGCAAATCTGTGAATCATATAGATACATCAATTTAAGACACAGCTGTAGAGTAACTTAGGATAATAGTACTTAGCTCTGTTATACAACTCTTTTATTTGTAGATCTTAAAATTCTATATAGAAATGAAGAAAATATATTGTTTTGCATATTATAGATATCAAGAAGATTGAATCACAAAGAAGCCTAATGACTACCCCGTGGAGAAACACAGGGTCATTGTCTGTCTGGGTCTAGCCTGGACCTTTTTGTGTCCTAAAAATTATCTCAATCTATAGGTTTTGTTGGAAACTGGTGCATATCAGAGTCTTCTGTAAGAAACCTTTGGGTCTCTGGTACATTGCCAAAGCTATACTCTCAGGATTAACATTTAGGATACCTCACAAATGGGATAACCTTGTAATATATGCTTACAAACTCTGTAACTAGGCAACTAAAAAAAAGAAAAACACTATGGTAGTTATCAAATTTGTTTTAGGAAATACTTGTCCTGCTGTGCAACTTAAACCAAGAGATGGCATTGCAACAGAATTACATTTTCTCTTAAATTACATTGTCTCATAATTCATGCAACTTTATTATCCCAGTTTTACTCTGAACTACCAGTCTGCATCACATCTTCCACATCAGAGAGGCAAAATGCTGACTTTTATAGGATTTTACCTCTCGTTATTAAGTAATTCTGTTACCTAAATAGTAAGGCATTCTGGTCTAAGTACACACATTTTATTTCACTGCATCTGGCTTCTCTATTGTTAATGAATAAAAACTAAAGGCAGAAGCGTAGCTCTGGGCTTTTTCTGTTCCTCTTTATCTGTTCCGGTTTGTAGATCCCAAGAGCCAGTTGGACTTACTGTTTTGAACATCCATGGTAATAGACAGATCCCTTGTAGTGACCACAGTGCTTGTCAGAAAGGTTCTGCGGCTGAACCTTCACTTACCTCCACCAGCCAAGCTAATCCCTAGTTACTACTCATTATGCTGAGTCCCAGTGACCTTCAAGGAGCTTATATGAAGCAGATGTGATGCAATGCAGTGGATGAGCTTTTGCAGAAGAGTCAAGAAATCCAAAGCCAGATTTCGTACAGATCTTTGTAAACAAGCCATGGCAAGACACAAAGTAGTAAGGTATCCTAATTAACACTATGTATCGTGACATTAAGAAATAATAACCTATTACAGGAGAGGGCTGTATGTTGCTGTTGGAACTATGACTTTGAAGATTGTACAGAAAAGTGTTATATCTGAAGTTTAATTAGTTACTCTGAACTGAGCTGAAGGCACTAAAGGCCATAAATACCACAATTACCTGACATGGTAGATTCTTGATTTTGATTATAGCTATAAAGCTTCTCAAAAAAACCCAAACAAGAAACCAAAACAAACCAAAAAAGAACTCCCAAATATAGTGTTAAAACACCTTTCCCAAATATTGTCAGGAAATGCAGCAGCTTTTACGCAGACTTGTCTGTTTCTGCAGAGGGTTCAAGTGCTTCCTCGGGGAATGGTGACTCCTAGGCTGAAGCGCCAGTGTGAAACACTCGGTGCGGTTGGAGCCAGGAAGAAAAGTCAGGCCTTTCATTTTGGATATATCTGAAGTCATCTGTGAACAGTTCAGGAATCTATATGTCTTTCCAGAAGGAGATTAATGATTGCCCATTTTCCAATCATCTGTTCTCAGCAGCTGGGCTACGTAGATAGACTCTCGTGCACCACATCCTGAAAAGTTTGCTACTTGCAAAACATTTTACCATTTTCCACTTCAGAAGAATCTAAATTTAGTAATGGTACATAGCTGTGTCTCCCTGGGGGCCTCCAGTTCAAAAGTCCAGCTCTGTTTTAAATGTAAGTTTACAGCAAACAGCACAGCAGGACATAGCAGCGGCTGAAGAACAACCTGCATCTGTTCCTCAGTGTTAAAATCTTTATCCACTCAATCTGAGGGTGTGGACTGAAAGGAGATGAGATGTTCTGGTTCTCCCTGTGGATGGCTATGGCCCAGTGTCTGCTTGCAGCTCCCACCTTGCGTTGCCTTGCTGAGAAGCAGTCAGTAAGGTGAATGACAGCCCTGTGGTCTAGTTGCCCACTCTGCCTCTGCAAAATCCTGCTTGCTGGGCCATAGTAATCTGTGGAGCTATCCTGACCCCTTTTCTGCTTACACCACTGCAGTTCACCATCCCAGTGCTTCTGGGCCCTTGGTGTCCTCAGAAGGAAGCTGAAAGCAGCTCTTGCTCTCCCTGAACTGCAAATGCAGAATTTATTCACCACTGCAGCAAACAGTAATACACTGGAAAGATAGACTTTTGTACAGGGGAAGATAGTTGCACATATTAGAGTCAAAAGGATGAGTATTTGAGCCTTTTGTTTATTATTGTATTCCTTGATTCACATCTTCAGAGAAGGCATTTTTGAGTTTATAAAGCATTTTGGATTCCTTTCCAAGCACCTTCTGTTCCTTATTAGTTCTGTGCTGGCTCATATCATACTGAATGTCTCCCATCATACTAAGTTCTCTTCACACCTTCTCTTATAGTATTTTTGTTGAAGCTCTTCCTTTATTTTCTTCAAGGTTGCTGTACAGATCCTATGGGAAAATTCTCCCTGGTCTTCCCTTCTCCCTGTCTAGCTTCAGCCCAACATAATCTCATTTACCTACACAAAAATCAAGTGATGTGTCCTTGTGGATATCTTGGACTTCTACCTCTCTGACAGAGCTTTCTATCCAAATCTCTGCACCTTGCTCTGTGACAATTCCCAGCTGATGTCAGGTCAATCTGGGCATCCTAGTAGGTTCCAGCAGCTATTGCTGATCAAGCTGTCCAAAGCCATCTCACTGCTTTAATGTTTCCCCTCTTTCTGTCTGTATTAATATAATACAGAATATTAAATGCTTTAGTAAAAACTTTTTTTTTTCCTTTCTCTTCTTCTCAGTAGCACAACAATAAAACAATTTTCCTAGGAACAAATTCTTAAGTTATGAACTTGAGATTTGAACAAGGAGCATTTATATTGTGTGGGAAAGAGAAGGCCTTTGTTTGAACACAACAACCAGGCGTGAAGAAAATACAGAAGTATGCTCGGCCAAGTTTTTCAGCTTCATTTTCTGTCAATAAGCTAGTAGAAACAGAACAGAATTTCTCTTGCTGAGCTTAATGCTCGTGCTGTATTATTTTAGATATGCTTCATTACCTTATGGCACAAAGGATCTGTTTTTTTTCTCAGTATACAACAGAATTAATGCTTCTGTTGCGAATTCCATCGAACTTTCTGAGGAATTGCAAAGGGACCTGTCTCCTTTGGCAAGAAGGAATGGTGCAAAACAGAAGACGCTGTTTATGAAGCTCCATGGGAGGGAGGCTGTCTAGCCACACTCCAGCACAGATTTAGTTCAATACTTATCAAAAAGCAATACATCTGCACAGCTCTACTATGCAGCCAAGTTTAGGTTACTTCTTGAGAAATTTACTAATGGATTCAACTGTGCGTGACAAAAGGCTTGCACCTGAAACCAGACTCAAGTACTTTAACTGTGTAAAGGCATATGCTACTGTTGGGCTCAACTGTGGGTCTTTTTGTTTATTTAAAGGTAGAGGTATATTTATCTGATCTTCTGAAGGATAATCACATCTCTCTACATCTCAAGGTCAAGGATCAACCCTAATTTGTCAATTCTCGAAATATTTCCTCAAGTATCTCCATCAAATATCAAAAGCAAGAGCCTTAAGCAACAATGCGGAGGACAGAATGCTGCAGATGTGACCCCCCTCACCACAAAATGCTATAGATGAGTAAAATTAGCATGGGTTCCAGGGTGACTAGACAGCTTAATGAAAGATGAATCCATTGGGTGCCATTAAATGCAAAATCACCATGTCTGGTTCAGGAATCCTCTGAACCACAAATTGCTGTGTGCTCAATAGATATTCTGGGAACAATATCACGCACTTGCTCTGTTCCTAAATTCTTTTCTAGGCATTTACTTCTGCCCACTGTTAGAGATGGGATACTGGGCTGTGCTGATGTTCCCTGATTTCATGTCCCTGTTTCTATCTTTTGAAAGATTTCTGCAGGTTATTTCACATGTCTTCATAGGAAAAGTTGGAGGAAGAGAGTAATCAAAAGATAACTCATAGAGGAATGTGAACAGAGGTCACTAAGAGGGCAGTTGAAAGAGAGCAAAGTTCTAAATACTGTTATTTCTCTACGTATTTTCCCATTCTCCTTCTATAACATATTTATGATGTGAGGACAGGCTAAGCCACTTTTGGATGCATTGTATGCAACCTGATGAATCCTAGAAGAGTGAAGAGTTTGTTGCAAATTCCGATCCTGTTCCAGTCCAAACAGCATGTCTCAAAAAACAATGTGGTCCATTTATCTTGCCCTTTTCACATACCTAGTGCAGCCAAATTGGTAATTTATAAAGACACATGTCATTCTAGTCAATCATGCCTTAGCTAAATTGTTTTGAGTATAGAGTAGCTCTCTCCTGCTTTCCAACTTCCAGATAGCTTTGTTTTCTTGACAGTTTTTGTGGTATCCCGGTGTGGTCATGAAAGCTGAATATTTCAGTCCCTGTTAACTTCATCCTGTTATTTCTGCTCTCCGTCTGCTGAACGATCAGTTTTGCAGTTTCCATTTCACAAGTTAGGAGTTCCTCACCCTGCAGTTCCCTGCAGCTGGGGAAGGTAAGGACCAGGACTCCAGCTTTGTTTTCACAAAGTAAGCCTGGACTAAGACCTAAAGTTTGGGAAGCCGTTGATATAGTTAGCAGCTGGGGACTTCTTACTCACATGCAATGAGACTTTGAGTAAGTCTCTTATCTTTTGTGTTTCAAATGATCTGTCTTTAAAGCAGTCCATTCTCAGTGATCTGTGGTTTCAGGCTAAATTATATTAGGATTAAAGAGGCAGTTTGAATGTGGCCAGGCTCGATAGTTTAGACAGTGTTGCATAGACAGCCGTACCACATCTCGAGTAAATTTGTCTCTGAAGAAGCGCAGCCAATTTTGTACATTTTGTACACTGAACCATATAATCCTGCCAGACTGAAGCTTGCTCTGCACAGAGGCAACTTGTCTGTTCAAGCACCCCTTAGCTCAGGGTGGCTTTCCATGAAGCAAGTCTCAGTTTGGCAAATCTGGCACTAAGCTTGAGATATTAAGTCCATCTGAACCCGAGCTAAGTCCTGCAGAGCCCTGAGCGAGTACAACTGTGCTCCTCAACCAACTCCGGGCATCACTACAACGTGGAATGTGGACAAAAGGCCTCACTTGTGTGGTCTTGAAGGAATCAACATGCTCCAGAAGGGCATATTAGCACTATTGTGGCACCAGCCCTCCTGGCTGACTTCACAGCAAACCATTCAAATGCCTTGGCACCAAGTTGCTCAGTACCATATTGCCTGCAATTTTCCATTAGCTAGGTTATTTCAGGCCTTTATTCCTCTCCTCCTCTCCCGTAGCTCTGGATAATGGCAAGCTGGCCACAGTATGAAAGCAATGATTTTGCCATAACTGTATATATTATCAGACCCTGTAACTTTTATGGTTATTTAATGCAGTCTTTCAGGTTTTGTCCACCCTTTTTTGGCTAGGCAGCCTGCATTTCAGGATCCTAGCCACGGAGCACAATGAAATTACCCGTTAACTCGTCCCTGTAATAAGCTGCACTTAAGAGTCCTGCCTGTGGGATATGCGGAAGGGATGGGCCAGAGAGCTGGAAATAGGACTTCACTGCATACAAAGAACCACAATAGCAAGTACAATGTCACTGCTTAGGCAGTTAAACTTGGTAGTATGCACACAAAAGAAAGTCACCAGTCTTGATAAAGTTTGTTCTCACCAAAACATGCAGTGAATTATCTGTCTGGTTTTTTTTTTTCCAAAAAGGACTACTAAGGCCAAATGTAAAACTGTTTTCAGATAAAGGATATAATTGTAAAGTATTACATTAAAAACTAAATCAGTGAAATGAATAAAGAGGACTTCAAAAATTTATCTTCCTTTGTCTACTCTCAATCAGATTTGAAAAGTTTCCAGCACTGTGTTATCCCTTTCAGATGGTACAGTACCTTGGCAGCATTTCCTGAAGGCTTTTCATGACCTCCTCTCATAATTGCTTTGAAACCTACAGCAATCTCTGTAGAGTGTTCTTAAAAGAATATTACAAAAGTTAGTAATGCAACTATTTTTTCCATAGAATTAAAAATGGAAGGCTCACATTTTCTGATAGTTTTGAGTGCCAGAGATCTGCTTTTTAGATCTACCATTATTTTCCTCTTCTCTGTTGTTTGGTTTTGTTTTTTTTCCTTTTTAATTCTTGCTTAAAAATCTAATAGGTGCACCAAATTGCACAACTGTATCAATATTTCAAAAGCTACCAAATCTTACACATGCAAAAAAGGAAGCTTAACAATCTTTGCTAATCTCTAATGCAAGAGGTATCCATTATTTATGAAGGCAGCAGACAAAGGGGAGCTGCTCTTGAATGGAATCCTAAATACTACACAAGAGAAGCCCTGGGCAGCTGTGCAGCACAATGTTCCTTGTTATTAAAGCTACTGACCAGTCTCTCAGGAGATTAACTCTGAAAGTTAGTCTCCAGCAAACTTTATACGAATTGAGTGTGAACTGGATTTAGTTTTATAAAAGAAGCAAAGAATGCAGATATGATCCTGCTATCCCAGCATCATTTTGTACCAACACTGATCAAGTTACAGCAGGTCAGCACTTTCTCCCTCTCATCTCAGATTTTCTGCATCTCTTTTTCATGTGTGAGGAAGGCAAATGACCTTTAGTAGCAGCACGCTGTGGTGGAGGCCCTTACATGGCAGTTAGCGGGACTCCCATGTCTGGATCCAGCAGCACCCATAATTCCTTGCCTATGGATGTGTACTCAAACTAGTGGATGATGTGGTACAAGCCTTAATGCCTATTAATGTTTGCAAATGACACAATGAGGCCGAATTGCAATTTCCTGAATGCTGATCTTAATAGACCTTTAAATACTATTTGTTTCTACTGTGACTGATGAAGCTTTTCCATATTGATATTCCACACTGAGTCAGAGAGGTGTGGTCTGACAAGGTGAGATATTTTTCTCTTCCATACAGAATCAATTTTTAGATATCCCAAAAAGGGAGGGGCTAATGGCAGAATTTCATGAGAAAAGCAACAAGAATGATCAGAGCTCAAGAAATAATCGTGAAGGCACAGACTTGGAGGAAAGGCAGGAGGAAACAAAATTTTCTGTGAAGAAATTGTAGAATCATTTAGGTTGGAAAAGACCTTTAAGATCAAATCCAACCATTAACCTAACACTGCCCTTACCACCACTAAATCATGTCCCTAAGCACCTTGTCTACATGTTTTTTAAATACTTCCAGGGGTGGTGACTCCACCACCTGCCTGGGCAGCCTCTTCCAGTGCTTAACAACCCTTTCAGTGAAGAAGTTTGTCCTAATGTCCAACTTAAACCTCCCCTGGCACAACTTAAGGCTGTTTCCTCTTATCACTTGTTACCTGGGAGAAGAGACTGACCCCCACCTTGCTAAAACCTCCTTTCATGTAGTTGTAGAGAGCGAGAAGGTCTCCCCTGAGCCTTCTTTTCTCCAGGCTAAACAACCCCAGCTCCCTCAGCCACTCCTTATAAGACTTGTTCTCTAGACCCTTCGCCAGCTTTGTTGCCCTTCTTTGGACATGCTCCAGCACCAAATGAAGAGAGAGGAGCGACATGATGTCAGCCTTCAAACATATTTTTTCAGACACATCGAGGCCTGCCAGGGAGAGGACAGGAAATTGTCTGACCTCTGTGTTCATGTCATATAAGACCAGAAAAAATGTGCTAATGGGGATAATACGTGTGACCTGCAGTCTGGGTATTAGTGAAGATTTTTAATGGTAAGGATCATGAAGGACTAGCGTCTATGTCCTAGGAAGCAGATCTCTAAATTCTAGAGATTTTTAAGAGGAAGCTGGAGAAGCACCAGTGAGAAGTGGCACAGGTATTATCCATTCTACTATGGGTAACAGGATGGACTAGAGGACCTCCTGAAGTCCCTTCCTGCCTGCTATTTGTGAGTCCATGCTATATATGAAGATTTCCAGGATATTTCAGATGGAAATATATATTTAAAAAACTGGTACATAACTGAAACTACTCTTCTTAGCTCTTTTTTTTGTGCTGAATTTTTTTCAGCAATCAATGCATCAGACACAACACACCTACAAAGCCCTGAAACATGAGGGCTGAATGAAAGGCCAGTGTGAGGACAGCAAGAGGTACCATGCCACACCACTGAAAATGGTGGGAAATCTTTCAAAACATTGTGAGAAGGAAGAGACTAGTGTTGGCCAAAGCGGAATTTTGTTTATGGATCTGCATGATCTGTTCCTTTCTTTCTTGCTGTGCTACACTCTGTAAAAATAATTAAAAAAAAAAAAAAAAAATTAAAAAAAAAGCACAAATGTAATGGAAAATGCTTTCATCTCCCTAAGGTTCTGATATGTTCAAACTTTTTAAGAACTGGGGAATAATTTTCCTCAGGGAAACTGTTTTCATCATTTCCCCCTTGTCTCATTTACTAAAAAACCCAGTGCTTTGAACTTAAAAGGCATCACACAGATATGATGGTTTTATGAACATGACAAGGAGAATGGTGTCCGACATTTATTTTTCCTTTAGAAGTATGTTCATGTTTTCTCATGAATTTAGGCATGCTAAATTCTCCGTTCTTTGTCTTAAACACATACAGAAAACGCTGTCTTTATAGTTTACATTAACATAAAACATAAGCCTGTTCCTTGTGATCTGAGCAGAATGATGCTGTTTGACAGAGCTTTACAAAGAGTTTAACTTCAGTAGAGCAAGGTCTTAAAGGTGAACTGCAAAGCACAGAGAACCTATGCTTTTGTGCCCTGTAGTAAGCGAAATGGGAAACAATGTGATTTAGACTATGTTCTCAGGGGCACTTAAGAAGCCACAGAATAATTCTGCCAGCCTTTGTTTCTTCATTCCTCATCCTCTACTCTTTTCTCTTCCTTCTTCCCTATGCTTTCTCCCCATTCTGTAACCTCCATGAAGGGTGTAACATTGGCTCAATGCAAGTGCTGCATGAGTGGGCTGGGGTTTTTACCCTGACAGAGCGGTTCACCTTCAAACAATTCTTGAAAGTGAGTTTCACATGGCCTTGGGCAGTTTGGCTTGAAATTTAGAATGCCTTTTGAAAAAAAAAGTGCATATATTCTCTTCATTGCTAAACTCAATTATGTTTTCAAATAGCCTGGACTTTCCTTCAAGGTTATTTTTGTTGTTGTTTGTAATTTGCATATCTTTGTCCTTACCTTTAGATTAGAACACGAAAAATGCCACAAAGGCTTAGAATCATAAAGCAACTAAAGATGTTTGGTCCGTTTCCTTTTTTTTTTGCACCTTAGGTGGATAGCACTACATTGACTTAGTGTCTTACTTATTATTGCGTGAAAAAATCAAATTGAAGAAATCAGAGTTGTAAATTGCTGGCATATGTAGCAGTAAATTAAAGAGCAAGCATCAACAGAAATAAAAGCCTGAAATGAATTGGAGTTCTGAGGATACACTGGGAAACTGAAGAAAGACATCAAAGCCAGCAGAAAAAAAATTAACAACTTAGCAAGGAAAACTGGCTTTTAAGAAAAGACACTGGATTCAGCAAAGTGGTGCATGGCCCACAGAGGATAAAAATAATGAAGAAGAACAGCAGGAACTGCAATAAAAATGACTGGAAATGAATACACCCTGAAAAGCGGTTGGTACAGTCTTCGCCAACAAAACCGATAGCAATTAAGCAATAATAAATGCTCAAGAATGTCTGAAGATGAGATGACTTGATGTTTAATGTTGTTATAATGTTACTTACATATCAGGGAACAACTGGACTTTAAGGCAGTCAGATCACAAGATTCATGCACAGCTTTTAGAGCTAAATCACAAGGAATCCCTGGGTAGTTTTTAATACTTAGTTACATGACAGCCTAGAGGGTTGGAAAAAAAGTGAGTGTAAGGCATTAGTGAAGTTATGTCAGGGATTATCTTGTAACCCTTACTTATGCTTTTAGTCCCATTACCATTATGGGATGCAAGTATCAAGTGTGTGTTTGAGAGACTGATATGCTAAATCAAAACTTGTTTTCCAGGATGTAGATCATTTTGCTGTACACTCTTCCATGGGGATTTGGTCTCCTGTTCAATTCTGAGAACTGTTATTATCACCGTGATGGCAGTGAATTAGGTGATGGTTAACTCCAAAACATATGTAGCAGCAGCAGCACCTATAACACCCTTGCACAAGTTTGTGAGTCCAATTATGATCCCACTTTGCCTAGTTTTATTCCAGTGAACTTCAGCAGAGTGACTCCTGGTTTGCTGCCATATGAGAGAGATCAAACCCAATATGACTCAGCCCGTCACTCGCCAGTCTATTCTAAGTACGACTATAATAAGAACTTCCACAAAGGAAGCTTATTTTGCTAATATGCAAAAAAGAAAAAAAAATGAGTAGGAATAGCGCGTCCTTATAGACATTTGTTCCACTTTTTTGTTTTTGCCTTTTGAACTGGATATGTCTACACAGACTATAAATATTTGCTCAAGGCAGATTTGGCATACCTATGAGCTACCTGTGTTAATTTTAATATACTTCATGTTGGTAACAGAAGCACGAAAGATACGACAGCACAGGCTAGCAACAGGAGTGCAAGCAGCCTGGGCACACATAGTAGTTGCTTGCCCATGCCAATACTTTTTGTTACATTTGTTAACTAGCTTAACACTAGTCTGGATGTACTTACCCATTGTAAAATCATTTTGCCCAAATAGGAATGTGGCACATACATAGAAACACACCTGCAGAGTATGTTCTCGTATGAGGGGTGCAATTCTCTGGATGCTGGAGTCACTGAAAACTAGTCATTTCTGCATTGGCCCATAATCAGGAGAAAGAATGACTTTGTGCTTGAGGAAAGCACTCCAAGCGCAAGATTATCCTCACATTATGCCTCAGAGGAGCATTGTTTTGTTACCCTACATTTGATAAGAAAGACACAGTGTAGCGTTTTATTCTTGGGAAACGTTATCAATTCTGTTGGAAAGACAGGCTATAAAACAACTTCCACAGTGGATGCAGCTACGGGGCTATACTCAGCAAATGCCTTAGGCATACAACTTTACCCATATGGGACAGGTTTGGTCACATGACTGTTGATATCGCACGGATTTCACAGCAGCATGCCCTGTAACTGGAGTGTGCTCTACAAGGTCATCCTATTCACCTTGTACGCTGCTTTAAACACAAAACCGCTTTTCATGTTAGAGGATGCTCAGCTATTCACATAAGAAGTCGCTCTGAAAGTAATACAGCATCCTTTAGAATATTAATCAAGTTATATATATGTATATTTTCCTCATCTGAGAAGATTATTGAGGCTGTTGCCTTAAGGAGTCACTAAGGTCACTGTTCCTTTCACTCAAATTCCTTGTTGAAATGTACGTCTTTTAGGAGGCCAGTAAGAAGCCAGTCTATGCATAACAGGCAAGTAAAAGAGATTTGGGGAATACATAGAGGACCAGCCATCTACATGAGTCGTAAGCTTATACTTTTCCTTTATCGCTTCCCTTTTTTTAAGCTAAGGGACTATGAGTAAAACCTTGGCTTCACTGAATAAAGAATTAAAAACAAGTTTTTAAGGATGTGGGCACTTTTAAGTGAAGCTTTTTGATCAGCCATAGGGAAAATGGCAAATGCACCACGATGATTAGTTAAAACTTGGACAAGAATGCCATGCACTTCTAGCGCCAGGCTGCCTAAACTCTGAGCCCTGGGTCAGATGGTGGGTACAGCTTTATAGTGTTGCCTTTAGAGGCCTAATTTCTGCTGTGCTTCTGTGGCTTTTTAATATGCTTTGTGGACAAGCAAAAATTTCAGAATTATTTTGCTGTTTTTGCTTAAATTCTTCTTTTGGGAGTTTCACCATAGGGTCCTAGAGTCAGATTCCTGGGGTGAAAGTGTAAAACTTACTCCATTCTTAATTTCTTCTCCAGGACTTCCAGATTTGCCCCTAGATAAAATGTAGGACTGAGAACTTGCCTGAGTTCCCCCACCAGTTGCTATAGGGTCTTCTGTCCGTGGCTTCAAGCAGCACTGGCAATAACTATCCTGCTGTTGTTGTGATGATTCTGACAGGGATGTGACGGATGAGAGGAAGTGTGGAAAGCAGCAAAAGTGTGAGGAGTTTGTGAGGAAGGGGTGTGACCCTGAGGTTGGCAGTGAGTCTTTACTTGAGTTGCCTCCCCAGACCAATGGTGAAGTTATTGAGGACCCTGAATATTAAACATGTCTTGATTAACCAAGTTTATTGTCTAAATATGTCTGGAAAGAGGTAATCAATAGTTCAACAGCAGACCATACAGAGCTATGCAGTAGGGCTGGACAGGGGCCTCTCTGGGTCCGGTACTATTCAATGCTTTTTTTAACAACTCAGATGATAAAACAGCTTAGTAAATTTAAAGACAACACCATCTCAGGATGGACTGTTAGTACACTGGAGAAGAGGAAGAACATTTTAAAATAATTTTGAGATACAGGAGGAAAAAATAAATCCTTCAAAGAGTGTAAATATAACGTATGTTGGTTAGACAGGAAGAAATGGGCTTTGATCACAGCAAGAAGGATTTTGTTCTCAGATAGATATTTGAAAACATTCATAAAGGTGACAGCCTTTCACATAGGTCATAAAGGGGTTCTGCTGGCCAAAGGCCTAAAGAAACAGAGAAGAACACTTAAGGAGCAGCATTCAAGTAGCTGTCTTAGCCCTTTCATTTGTCAGGCTCTTCTTTTCTCTATACTCCTTTGGACGATGTGGCCAGGCAATTTCACAGTCAATGTTTAGTCACCAGCTCCACAGAAAACCCTGCCCTGAGCCACCTCATCATTGCTACATACTAGAGAAAGGCTTAAAGAGGGAAATGAACTCTTCTCTGTAATTCCTGAATTTGCCAAACACAGAAGTTTTGACATCTAAGTAAAATTTAGGAACTATGCTTTAGGATTCTTCCTGCCCTTGAGTTTAGTGGGTGTAGGAGTGACTGAGATGTATCTGATCATGCTCAGCCCAAACATTCCCCTAAGGAAGGTCTTTGCAGACCTTGGGCTTTCTCCAAGGCCAGCTATTCAACAGATCCAGCCCTGTGATAGCTATGAGGCTACTGGAGGCTGGGCACACAGTTACAGGCCATGGGAAGTGATTCAGGTGAAAGTTTCTTTTTCCTTCAAGTTCCTATTAAAAGATGGGTTGCCATGTATTGTATTAACCAAGTGTGATGTCTGAGAAGCATAAGAAGGTGGCTCTGCATCTTGATTTGGGGGCTTCCCTGAAAAGAGGGAGTGGGGCTTATATCTTCTGTGATGAGGCTCAATAGTTTTAGGGTCTAATGCTTTTGGCATAGCAGCTAAAATAATAATTGTTTAGAGGTCCAGGCCTGAGTGAAGGGAGAAAAATAGGAACAATAATGCTTTTGGACTCTTCATGGCTATAACATGAGTCATTTGATGGCATGGTCCCCTGGTAAAAGTCTTACTCCCAGATTCCTCTTCCTGGACATTACCACACGTATACACACATACACATATACGCACACAGATGCACACACAGAGCACACAGTGCAAGCAAGACCTCTCACATCCTGTCTGGCATTTTCCACATCCTTGGATGCCCTGACCCTGTTTTTCCTGGTTTAGCCCTGAGCACACACAGGATGGGTAGATGGGGGGTTGCCCACAGTCCTTGCCAGGGTGCTCTGGCCGCTGGCAGACCCTGGGGAGGAGAGGCATTGCATTTGTCACCAGCTGTTCCTGAGCTAAATGAAAATAGCCTTTGTGTCATCTAACATCCTGGTATTTATATTTCAGGAGGCAGAGCTTGATTTCTTCATTAACCTGGGTAAATAATTAAAATTGTCCCCATCACTTCAAGGGGAAAAGCATAAAAACATTAACTTAGCATGCAGGAGCAAGATTAAGTTCAAAAACATCAAACTATTTATGTAGTTGCTGTTGCCGTCTTGTCTGTCCCTTGTTAACTGAAAGGAACATTTTCCCTTCTTCTAAGTCTATATTGTTTTATGTTTATTACATCTTGTCACCTTGTGGCACATCCAGCTAGATGTGCTAGAATTTGATGTTGATATTAATAATTACTTGTCTGAGCTAAATGAAAGTGCTAATGAAGTCAAGGTCCCTTGGGGGGTAGGGTCTGGGCTTCCACTCCTATGCAGGCGTAGCTGAATTTTTGAGAAGAAAACGAATACTATCTCCACAAAAACACTTCTTTCGAGTGATAATGCACCATATCATCTCCCTCGGCAAATAGTAACAAGTGCTACGGAGCAGCAAGCGATTTGTGAAACACTGAGAAGGAAAAATAAAACTGCTGCAAACTACCCAAAGGCTATGGAGCTTAACTCAGCATGTGGCTGAACTGAAGGCAGAGCTATTTTAAATAATTGATAGTGTTGTAAATGTACATGATGTGGTACAGGAAGAGGGCAGCGCCTAGCACATAATAAACCCTTGCCCTGGAGGGTTTATGGTCTGATAGTGCAAACGGAGGAAGGCCCTGGTACCTCATCAGAGGACAGGGCCGCAGACAGTCGCACGGCCTTTGGAGCATAGATGCCTCAAGGAGCGTGGGGATGCAAGTTTAGCCATGAGGCTGGTAGCTAGAAACGAGCGAGTGGGATTGGCAGGTGGTCAGGTACAGTTTGGAGGAGGCAACCAGACAATTCAGAGCTGTGCCATTTTAAGCAGGCTGACTAAGACACACCAGTGATTCAGCGGCGACGCTGGCGTGCCAGCAGAGCTTTGGGGAGCTTGTGTGAAACAAGATTGGGTACTCTGAACCCAAGGTCTGGTGTTATCGGTGTAGATGGGGAATCCTGCAGCTGAGACTTCCTCAGCTCAGATGTAGGGAGGTTAAGGCAGTGGGTGGAAAGCTTTGAAGATGACACTAATTATGTAAAGTATTAGGATGCAGGGAGTATTATGCCACACGAGCAAGCAGTTTTGTTAGGGATTTCCTATAACATTACACCTAGACGCGGTTCAGTGCAACCTGTGTGACCTAGTCCAGAGGGAAATAGCAATACCCAGAAAACTTCTGGAAAGTAGTCTCATTCTGCTGGAGCTGTGCAAATGTGGCCACCGTTATTGCCGTTGCTCTACAAAATTCACTGCTCTTGTGCAGCATCACAGGTCTGAAGAACCACCCTCTGTACCCTGAGGGCAAGAATTTGGCCCAAAGTGTGCCAGATCTGAACCAGAGAGATATTTTTCCCTCCTGATTCTCTCTCCTCCCTCTGATCTCTCTTCTGCTGGATCTCACAGCGTGGGACACCTACTGACTATATCGAAGCCTCAGGGGGCAGGGAGATTGGTGCCAGCAAGACAGCTGGTTGCCATTACATTATTTACTCCTTACCCTGGAACATAAAAATAATAATGAAATGAATGCTACTTGAAAGATGGAGAAAACAGCAAGCAAAGATTTTTTTTTTAGACCTGACAGGTTCAGCTCTAACATATTTGCATCTGAAACATCTGTCTATGTGTAAAGAATTTTCATGCATTTGGATACACAGAATCAAATCCTCAGTGCAATACTCAACAACTGCCATGAGCATTTCCTGATACAACTAATTCATAGTATGTTAAGTAATTTATCAGTATTTTAAGAAGAGGTACTTTTGGTAAAAAACGCAACCCTTCACCTTTCCCCCATTAAGCAGAGATTTTTTGAGGATAGCTCTTAGCGCCAATTTTTAAACAGAATTTCCCATTGCTCTCCATAGCACCCAGTTCTGAAAAGTGGCACGGTACTGCCATATGTTAACTTCTTAAAAATGTTGTATTTAACTAAGCAACAAGAAGCCAATTTTGTGATACAGAACAAATGTAAAGACATATGGTGAATAGACCTGCCTGGGGAACACCAAACTTTCTTGTTTATGGAACAAAAATGTCTCAGTATTTTCACTGCCTACTCCAAAGTCTGCTTCCAACAGAGCCTGTAAAGTCAAGAAGACATATGGGGCAGGATTCATCTCACCTGACTTGAGTCATCTACAATTCAAACCTCTACATTTGAGCTAGGCACCTTGGGCTATCTTTGCTATCAACAAATAGAAAGGCACTTCAAAAAGGGCTTGATATATTAGGTCTGGTTTAGATGTCTAGTTTGGGATAAGATTAACCACTTATTTAGAAGAGTCCGTTTGTCCCATCGAGACTGGCTAGGCAGAAAGTTTAGATGTCTAATCCAGATGGAAATATCTGCAATGTAGACATTAATGTTCAGAAGAACTCCACCTATAGGTAAGATTTCTGTACCTAGAGGATACCGAGAAAGTCACAGGAGCATGTTACGAATTCCACAGAGAGGTTGGAGGCTTCATTCTTATTAAAAAAAAATATGCCCTGATCATCCAAAATATTTTCTGAAAACCTAATTTTGATTGAGTATTTCATTGAAAGTTTATCACAGTTGTTTTTTTTTGTTTGTTTTTGTTTTTTGTTTTTTTAAAAAAATTAAACAAGAAATAGGTGAAGTTGATGCAGTTTTGCAGTGTTTGGTAGAACTTGATCGTCTGATGGAATATAGTCTCCTGCAGGTTTCTCTAACGCTCTGTACTTTGCAACGTCAGGCCTCTGTGTTTCAGAAACATTCATATTACTTCTTGAACTTTACAAGACACTCTAATGACAAGATGAAATATGTGTAGCACGAGCTGGCTCTGGAAAAGCTTAGAAAATGTATTTACAAAGTATGTTATATCTCTGGCAGTATAACATTTTATGACATAAACTCAGCTGCTAAATTAGAAACTCTCTTTATTCTGTTAAAATGTCACAACAATTTTGATCCTTGAGCTTCATTCTTTGGAGCACACCCAGACATGCACATTGTTTTGTTGTCCTTCTTAAGATGGTGACGGAAGTCTAGCTTTCTTGGTAAAGAAGGACTTGTCCGGAGCCAAAAATAACTAATGAGGAAGCAAGGAGGAGGTTGATAATGCCTTCCCCCTGTGGGGAACCAGTACAGGCACAATAGTGGCTTAAGCTGATGTCCTTTGCTTTATAAAACTGCTTAGCTCTACCAGCTCCTCTTGGCCTCTCTTCTTTAAGGTCCACCAACTTAGATTTTACTTTTTCAGACAGTGAGGGAACATTAGGTACTCTGTATCTTCCTCGCCGTAAGAGGCAATGTGCTCTGCATCTCTGAAATTGTATTTCAGCAGATCAGGGAGGAAGAAGCCACAATATTGATTTGGAAAACTGCATTACATTAATGGCAGCTCGTCTCTTTTTGGTTTGATTGTAAAAAGCAGTCGTGAATGCAGATCTGTTTGTGTGTTTGTTGAAAACTGAAACTTCACTGAAAGCAAAATTAAAGCCCTGAGTGCTTAGATGGTCAGTGGAATATCCATTTAAAACTGTGTTTCTTGTACCAAAGGTAAGGAAATTTTTATAACAAATACAAACACAAAATGCTACACTTTCACACAGAATATATATATATATATATATATCAACAAATATTAATAGTTCAACACAAAAGTTTCAGGGAGGCAAAAGCATTTCCATCTGGGAAAACAGAGTTGATGTGCTGAAGGCACAAAGATAAGGCTCACACCTGCTAGATTTCTTTTCACAGGAGTTTCCCACTGCCTCAGAGGGATTTCAGAAAGAGCACTGTGGGTGAGGTTCCTAAATTGTGCATTCTCTGAACAGCACTTTCTTGTAGCTAACTTTATAGAAAATGGAGCATGGAGTTTACTTATCTGGTTTCATGGGATCTCTGTGAGCATCAAGAAACTCACAATATTAGGAGTGGCTTGTCTAATGACTTTTTGCATTGACTTGGAGTCAGAAGCATGAAAGCCCATACTGTTCAATATCAGTAGAATCTCTTTCCCATTTAAAGTAACTTTAATATTCCCTTTTATTAATATTTCCTAAGTGAAACTTCAGAGTTTTGAAGTCAGGAAAACAATCCTCAATCTATCTACACCCTGCATATACTAAAATATACACTAAACAAGCAGAAGGAAATGACAAAACAGTGGCCCTTCAACATATGGACAGAGTGATTATCTAGGAGGTTATTTTTAAGTAAGAAAACCCTTTATCTGTCCTTAAAGTTCCAAGTTGTTTACTGATGCTGCTGCCTTTCTTCTGATTCTGCCTGTGCTCTCTTCCGGACGATCCATGAGACATTCAGAAATGTATACTCCTGACTAATTAAGTTGCCTGCTGACTACTTCTGACACACATGATTCTTCACCATAACAAATTCAGCAATAAAAACATAGCAAAGCAAGTAAAAATCGCACAATGAACGCTTTAGCCCCAAATATGAATCATTCTGATTTAGTTGAGAGAAGAACGCTTTTAACTGCTTCCCATAGAAAATGAAACACAAATGTAAATATTTATTTGAAAAACCGTGGCTCTGCTAGCAGCTAAGTCAAGGCACTCACAAACGCAGGGCAAATTTTGATCTCAGTTTGCAGCGAGATTATTGCTGAAGTCAGTGGGAATACTGGGGGGGAAAAAGAGGGCTTTTTGCTCTATTAAATGAAGGTTGTGTGTAATACTACACCCCACTGAAGCTGGAGAGTATAACAGAGAACTTAAAAAAATAAGAATAAATAAATCAGGAGATCTTCACCTCTAAGAAAGGCCCATATAAAGCTGGTGTGAGCCTACTCCGTAACACTTTTGGAAGTGAAATATGCTTGACAGTTGGAAGTATTGACAACCTTCTCCCAGCCCAGCAACAATGAGACAGAGATGGGGAGAGAAAAACCCAAAGGACAAGCTTAAATAAGCCCTGAAAAGGGCCTAGCACAAAGAGCTGTTCTTTGACCCACAGGCAGCAGAATAGTGACTTGTTTGGCAAATCTCTGGGCATGAAAATATGTCTTTTAAAGGTGTTCGGAAGCAAAGAGATACTTAGGACACTATCCAAGGCTTCTTGTCAAATCAGCAAAGAAGACATCTGAGTAATGACTCGGTTCAAGAAGTCCTAAGATGAATCAATCAGATCATTGCTTAATATTTCAGTGAAGATAGCCTCTGACCACATGGGCCAGGAATAATGCAACGCACGCTCAGAGCTCTTGTCATCCGAGTATCTAAATGACTTTCTTAGAAATGATACAAGCTTCTCAGCAGACGAGTATTATTATTTAAAAGATGGACATGACAATCTGCATGCATGTTAAAAGAATTATACAATTAAACAACCCTTTTAAAGGCAGAGCCAGGACATAACCCAGTCTTCCTGACTCCCAGTCCTCTGCTGATATGAGCTGGATCATTTTCTTTCACATCCTCCATAACAAAGAGCTCAGCTTTTTGTCAATATTGTATAGCAGTGTTTTCCACAACCTGCAGGTAAAATTCTGTGCTGCATCTCTGGGAGATGGCAGAAAATTTGCAGCAGTAAATAATCTTTTGATTAAAGCGCTGCAAATCCTGCCATAGGGTAATGCTAGGAAGGGGACCAGAAAGGAGATGAAAAGCACCGGGTGCAAGGGTAGCTCTCAGTTGTGTTGCAGTCATTGGGTTTAAACTGCAGTGCCTTTGAAAGGTCCAGTACGCTGCAGTTAAAGCAATGTTAGCTAAGTATAAGTACCTAGACACACAACAGTGGGAGCGGGGTCCTTTTTGAGCCTTTGGATGTACAATTCCCAGTGAGTTCATACAACCCACTTACAGTGAACTAATGGGATAGAGCTTGTAGCCACCAACCTCCTGACCTACTACCCCACCCCTGCCTTCTGATGGTCATGTCACCATAATTATGATGGAAATAAAAAAAAAAAAAGGAACTGTGGTACTTTAATCTACATAATATGACTTTTAGCAGAAGACAAACACACTGTCGAGGTAGGTGACTATATTACAAATACATTTCATGTGGTTGACCCAAATGGCACAATTTCAAATTCTGACTGAAAGGTACTAAGCAGCATGTCTCTGGCCCATCACTACAGTTTACAATTGCTAAAAATATGTGCACGGCACAGATGGTAGAGACCAGTTAGTCCAAAAAAGCCACAAAGGAACAAATTTTAATAATAATTTGGGTTTGTTTTTGCTTGCATATTCCAATAGTCTTTTAAGGTGACTATAACAAACAGCAGGATGAAGAGAAAAAGGGACAATAATTTTTGTGTGGAAGGTAACAATATTGTAGTAATGACAGCTGTGAATTTTTATTTTTTCAGATCATCTGTGTACCAGCTTCAACACAACTTCTTTCAGGACTGCATCCTGCCTGAGTTTCACCCCTGCGCAGCACCTCCTCAGAGTGAGCACAGACCTTGGCCATGCCAGGTAGAAGATTACTTCTGTTTCTGTGAGAGGAGTGGAAATACGTACTGAACGTAGTGTCCCCAGCGTAATAAGGTAAGGTTGTCTGTTTCTTGCAACTCTAATTCCCTCCTATCTGCACTTCTGATGGTCTGGGCTAGGCTTTAACCTGGACATCTGGCAAAGACACCGATACCTAGCCTAGCAGGGACAAATCCAGGCATCTGTTGGGTCTGACTTTAGGGTTGTTTCTGGAGCTGGAAGAATGCAGAATAGTGATGACTCTGGCACAAGTTTTCTCTTATAAAGGACAATAGAGATAATAATCAGAACAATTATGCAAAACTCACTAAAACTTCCAGGAATTTCCAAGTAGGTACTGGTAAATATTCAAGTAGCAATTGGTGGGATTATAAGTGCAAGTCCTTTTTTAGTCCAAACAAAGCAGAGAACAAACACCAAGAGGGCATGAGAAAAGTGGTTACACTGATATAAAAAAAGTGCAGCTGAAGCAAGAAGTGGTTGCTGAATGTTAGCAAATACAAACAGTGCAGCAAGGAGGATCTATAAAAACAAGTCTAAAAAAGCCAAGGGATAAGTGGGGGAGTAAGATTTTACTCTTAAATTGTGCATAACTCTTCAGTAACATCAGAAGGTACCTCCAGTATCTTCTTTTTGAATTGTAACAGAGAAAAGCTGCTTGAAAAACCCTGAAAAACACTAGGTGCATGTTTATACTGCTTTTATGAAGTCCTTTTCCTCAGCATTTACCTGTCCATCTGTCTCCATTTCAACTTTATAGTTACATTTGACTCATGGCAGGTCAAAAAGAAGGGGGGCCTTCTGTTTGTTGACAGACAATGTTTGCAATGTTCTAAGGGAGTGCCTCTGCGGGTACCTTTCCTCCGTGCCTGACCGGGGACATCGCCGGGGGAGAAGCATGGCCCGTCCTCATCCTACTTGCCATCTCCTTCGAGATGACTCCTGTCTTTGACCAGAGCACTATATCAATGCCCATTGCCTCCTGCTAGCTTTTGAAATACATGCCTCCATGCTCTGCCTCATACTGTCCTCAACACTCAGGAGAACTCTCCTTTTGCTCCATTGCCTCCAAGAGTTTGCGTGAACGTACTGGATTGACAAATACTTGTTTCATCACTTCCTTAGGCTTATTCTCCTCTCTCCTTTTCTGCCTATCTGCTGCATCTTTCCTTTTAGAAGCCAGGATTGTCTTCTCATGTGCTATTTAAACAAGGCCTTGTACAAAGACTGCCATTCCTGTCATGGACTCCTCTTGGCTCTCCAGTGCAGTACAGATCAGTTATGAGAGTTGTTAATGTATTACATTCAGTTTTTGCTGGATTTACATCTTCCCCTAGATATATCCTTAGGATCAGGGCCTGTCTTAACAAGGGCTACCGAGGTCCAGAGAGAAGAGATGAATTTGTAACTTCATGTACTTGTGACAGCCTGCTTGATGCAGGAGACATGTCTGTCTTGCACAGAATTGTGCTTATCACCTTCATAGCCAGCTTCAAGATTAATGAATTTAGTGCAAACCCATGCCAGACAGCCCTACGGGGAGGCCATCATCTGAGAAGGAGCAGCTAAGGACTAGATCCTAAATGGCATTTAGGGTCCTAACTCTTACTTAAGCGATATACCCCAATTCCAATAGGAAGGGAGGCTTCCAAATGTAATTTATTTTAAAAAAAAACCCCTGATACTCCCTGGTCACTCAAGCATAGAACAGTCAGACAGTAGCTCGAGGATTTGTGTCACTTTCATTTCCTAAAAGACCAAGAAACTTCATAGTTACATTACAGCTCTTGTGCTAAAAGGGTACATCTCCCCTTCTCAGGAGTGCATTAGAAGATGTCACTGGAATAAACAAAACATTGGCCGTGGTTGCCTCACCAGTTTTTCTGCAACTCAGCTTTGGATTCAGACAATTATTTCAGTCATAAAAGTTGATAGTTACAGAAACTGTGGTTCCTTGTGGGAAGGAGATGAGAGCGAAACAGAATTGGGGGTGAGAGTGGGTGGGAAGTAGAAGCAGGATATGATCACTGGGGAGTGGACTCTGAGTCCTCACAAAGCACTGTGTGGGTTTTTGTGGATGGACTGTGTTTCTTTCAACACCACGGACTTTAATCTTATTGTCCACCCTACTTATCAGATCCTGTACACTAATGCAGTGTAACTGTCCTTAGATAAAACACACACAGATGAGTGGCTCTGCTAAAAAGAAAAAGGTCCAGCTGGGGCTGTTTCCCTCTGAGTTATGGCAGTGGCGGTGAACAGCTTCAGACATCTTTAATAAGAAAAAGCTGTGAATCTCTACCCCAGCGATCCATCTATGAGCAAGGACGTAACCGGTCCGTGAAACTGCTCAATTAAAATATATCAGCCATGTTTATTGACTTGCCTGATCAGGTCACTGGGAATGGCGTGAGCGGCGCTGCGCACGCTGCTGCCGCTGTCAGCAGCACCTGCGGCCCAGCCCTGCCAAGGACGAAGCGGGGGAGTCAGATTTCCCAGGTAAAAACAAAGATGTTCCTGATTACCAGACTCCTTGCACAGGTAATATCCTTTCTTTTTATGTGCACAAACTCACCACTGAAATCTGACCCTTGAGATGTTACTATTTATTAGTGCCCGAGGGGCTTGGTGTTAAGCAAATAGAACTAAGGCAGTACCAGAGACTGATTGGTCCCTGATAGTATTTTTCTGGATTAGGTTAAACTTTGTGAGCATATCAGCTGCTTTCCCTTCAGGATAATAATAAAAAAGGCAGCAGCTCATCTGGAACAGGAGGGACCTCCAGCCCTACCGAAGTCACAGTGGAACTGGAGTGGGAATGCCTGCGGGGACATCGATGCAAGATGACAGCGCAGGAGATAACCTCACTTGTGCCTCCGTGTGCCTACAGGGCACACAGCAAGAAAGATCACAGAAATCCTGGAAAGACAAGAAAGGCATGAAGACCACAGGAAAAACCCTGCACCCTTAAAACCAGCTGAGAAAAGTTTCCCAACTGAGTGTCGCAGGGTCATGGATGCACTAATAGCTTCACTGGCCCTGCCCAGCCTCATCAGGGACCAAACCTCTACCCATGGGCCCCATTTCCACCCAGGCCTTTAGTCCTCCATCTGAGTTATGATGTTGATGTGCTGGTCTCCATTGCCACCACAGCTGTGTCAGCCATGGACCCCCTTCATCATGGCCTGTAGACTGATTTTCTGGCTTGACCTTCGACTCACCTCTTCGCCATAGAGATGCCCGGTGATCTGGACTCTTGATTGAACTCAGCTGAACCCAGCTGCCCTGCTCCCTGCCTGGGGTGAAGTCCTGCCCTGCCTGCTGCCCTGGTGAGCCCCTGCACCCCTTGGCCCCTAGTGAGGTGCTGTTCCAGGCAGCACTCTGGCGAAGTCCTGGCCAGAAGCATGGGATTGCAACTCCCTGCCAGAAGCATGGGATTGTGACCCCCTGCTTGATTGCAGCTGCACTCAGGGAAGCATTGCTGGGATCATTGTAAACAGGGACCTCTTGCACCTGCAGATGTCTAGTTTTGCCAGTATTTTCTCTGTCAGTGGACAGGACCATGAATTTTGTGTAATTCAGAGTTGAGAAAGCAATGCTTTCATGTGGCTCTGGTTTCACCAAGGTGCTGTATGTGCGTGCTGACAAGAACGCGAGAGGTACCTGTTTCGATGGGAGCCCTTATTCTTTGTCTCACAATGCCCTTGCTTTGTACAGGCTCTCTCCCCAAAAGGATTTGCTCTTTTGCAATCTGATCCTTAGCTACTAGCTTGGCATCAAAACCTATCCATCACACACCACAGGACTACTAGGCACCAACACAGTGAAGCTTTGTTATCGGCCTGTCCTCACTAAAGAAATGGAGACCCCCGGCCCTCCTCTCTAACGTAGCTAATAGCTGGTTAACAGCTCCTGACATAATGAAGTGGCTCCTGTTTCTCAGAATGGCCTTGCAGATTATGAAACACAGGCAGTGCCAATCTTGAGGCTGGTTCCTTGCCACTGCCTTTCACAGTTTGGTTAAATTAGTAAGAAGTGCTACCTCTTTTTCTTCACGTTTTCCAATGGAAGTTCACGACATTTTGCCAAACTTTTGTAATGTTTATATTACTTTGTACAAAAAGGTCAGGGTTTTTTTGACAAATCAGCTCCTCTTTTCCTTTTTTCCACTTGGAAGCGACCTTTAAATTTTCGTGTTCATTACAAACTCCCACAGTACTGAGGGTCTTAGAAGGATTTGCTAGTGCTGATAATTAAAGGTGCCAATTGCATTGGTTCCTCGATGTCTTTCCCCACTACATGATGAATAGTAAACGACCTTCTTAAAAATCATGTTATGGGTGTTTTTAAAACACTCATTGGAACTGGAAAAAAAGAGTGGGTCAGCAGTAAGGAGAAGCTGTGGAAGCGACAATGCTTGTCCGTTGTATTGCCAGGTAATTCTCAGCTACAAACCAGAAGATGTTAACAGCTGTCCCCAGGATAGTAGGAGCCAAAGTTGAAAGAAGAAGGGACAGGCAGGTTGAGGATGAAAGAGATGGTCAGAGTTGTTCAGCCAATCCGTAAGAGAAGAGCAAAAGGTGGATGTTACCACTTCGCTGCTGGTGACTAGAGCATTTCATACCCCCTAACATGTTGGGTACAAGCCTGAGGTAACCTGCTGGACTCTGAGCGGCTGCTGGGCAATTCTTGGTAATTATTTAGTGCGCAATGTGTTAGCTGGATTAAGGCATTTGGACAGACTGGTGTAGTGCACTGTGTCAGGAGGCCTTTTAAAAAATTGGTTGATATTAACTCTAGAGGAACAGTTTTCTGCAATTTTTGTCAGGGCAAATGGCCATGACTCTTAAGTGGGAATTTTGCTTACTGCCTTAGGCTGGATTTTGAAAGGTATTTAAGTGCTGAAAGGTAGAGTTAGATTTCTACTAAGACTTTCAGAAATACTGTCTGCTTCATAAAATCTTACTTGGCACATGTCTGATTTTTTTTGGCACTTAAATATCTTAGAAATCTGACACTGTGTGGATAAGAAATACAGGAAAATAATGGGAGTTCAGATTAAAAACCAGCAATGTTCTCTTTTACAGTATCAGGTTTGGCATGCTGTTAAACCGTTACTATTTGGTGAAGTGTTTCTGTGTTTTGTGGGGTGCTTTTTTGTTTGTTTCTTTGTTTGTTTTTCTGGTTGACAGTTGGACGCAGTGATCTTAGAAGTCTTCTTTTCCAACAATGACAATTCTATGGTTGTATGATTCTATAAGAAAGTCAAGATCTCTCACAAGGTGTATGGAACTAAAAGTAGAAACAAAAAATGCCCTCCTAAAGAAAAAAAATAAAAAGAGAATGAAGGAAATGTAGAAAGTCTACTCTATAAAACTCCCATCACACAGATTCAGATGATTTACTCTTAGCTTATTTTTTTTTCAAACCTTTTCTCTAGTGAATTATTAGATGAATGTAGGATTCTAAATTGAGTGTATAGATCTTTCTACACATTTGCAGAATGAGACATCTGAAATAACATAACTGACGTTCTTAAAACTGGTAAGGACAGTCACTTGTTCAGGAAGGTTAAATATATCCTTCAATGCTGAGCAAATCAATCTGCACAAAGAGGGGCGTCAAGAGATTGTAGCATGTCCTAATCATGAGTACGAGACTCCATTTTTTTTGTAGGTTGGTATTGTTGGGTTTTTTTTTCCAAGGGTGAGAGATAGAATGGTTCTTGAATATGTAGATCAGTATAATTTAATTAGCTTTTATGACCAAGACTCCTCAGAGATAACCGTAAAAGTCAATTAGATTGTATTAAAATGCAGCCATTTCCCTGAAGCTTCTGTGAAACAGCTCTTATTCAGGAAAATGGTAAAAATCTAGGTATCTAATCTAATAAAAAGAATAGCCACATAGGAAGAAGGCTGTTGTCTTTTTTAATATATCAGATTTCCTTCTGCACTTTCCCAGTGCCTGAAACACATTGTAACGTACAGGTCATACCTTGAGTTTACCCACTTACATGCTGTACTGTCCAGCCAGCGTTACGGTAGGATCACGCAGTCCATTTCAAATTGGATTTGAAGAAGATGGTTAGCAAAGTGTAGTGCCTCAGGGCAAAAGCTGATTATCTGCAGGAATCAGGAAAGGACTGTGTCCCAGCTGCACTCCCTCCTAACTCCAGATGTTACACACGCAGAGCTGGCTGAGCACACAGGAAGATGTGCAAATACCTAACTACACAGCCAGATGATCACGTCTTAATTAAGTGACTTCTTTCTTCACCCTTACCTCTGATTACTTTGTAATCAGATCTTTATCTGTGCTATGTTTAAGAACCATTCGGCATTTACCTGCTTGGTCCGTTTCCACCTACCCTACCACATGGCTATGGTTAGTCTATGCACTATGGTTCTCTGCCTCGCGATAAGTTCGCTTGTTACTCCTATGGCCTGGGTCTCCAGCACAACCTGAACTTCAGGTTGCTGCTGAAGCAGAAGCTTTTGAGAGCAGAAATCACATTTTGAGTATCTCTAATGAATATTACAGACATATTATATGAGTATATTACAGAATATTCAACATCTAGTTTTTAGGTGCTCTTTTTCCTCTGAACAACATGTTCCGACCATTATGAAGAGCAAGGAACATGTACACACTCTCTTAAATATCAGTATGCCTATTAATGCCAGGAATGGCTTACATTATTCCTGCAGGTATGGATTACCCAGAGCAGAGGTGGGGACGGGTCAGAAGACTAAAGCTACATTATCATGCCCACCAGAAGTCTGGTCTTGAGGGAAGGACTGGCAGGGCAGCCGGGCAGCTTCCCCATCACTACCACACTCATCCGGCCCTGAATTCCAGCAGAGCCTTATTTATTTCAATTAGCTCATTAGACCTTTCAAGCCTCCATGCTTATCTCAAAAATAAATATTTGCTGTACAGCACGTCACAATGCCTGGTATTATGTTCTCTGCATAAAGAAAGTCCTTGCAAAACATACCAGAAAGAGCTTGTTGTACATTTATTGCGAGAATCTTCACTCTGGCTTTGCCTGATTTTCACAGGATTGAGTCGATGCTGAATTAGTATGACATTTCTGTGGAAATTATTTCACTTCATAATAATGTACTCAAGTTCTAAAGGAGAGAGACAAGCAGGAAGCAAACAGAATTCATAGCAAACTTGCGGCAGATAAGAACGAGCACTGTTTTGAAATCTCAAGTTCTTCTCTTCTTTTTTATGGCATAAGGAGAAATATTTGAGAGATAGCAATTGTGGCACTGAGGTGATGTCCCTTGCATCGACGTAGTTAATCTGTCAGCAATTCCATCAGCAAACCTGTTTTTCAGACCTGTTAACTGCAGTCTGAAAATCAATTCTAGACTTAATCATGGACAAAGGGGTGTATTCCACCATTCTGCATGCTGGTGATACACATATATCATTGGGAGAATAGATTCCAAGGTCTCGGACCACGAGAAATTTTATGCTTACAATATTTATGACAGAATATCACCATTGTTCTACAGAGTGCAGAGAACTAGACTGAATAGGTGATTCAAATGCAAAATAGTTTGATCCGCTGATGAAAATTCCTTGGTCTTTGGCCTTACCATACAATCCAAAGCATGAAAAAATTGTGCTGGAATTTGCCTCTTGCCATATCTCATTGCTTAATTATTAAACATGTTTGGTATGGTATAGTTGCTCTATAATGAAGTCTATCGTTACTTGACCAACCAAAATTCCTTGTGCTGTTGTCCTCCTAAATAGTCAATACCTGATGAGGGCCAGTGCTGCAGCTCCTGGCTGAAGCATGGCCACGCGGGTCTGCACAGTGTGAAACGGTATAATCTTGGGGCCATGATGGCACTCAGAGAGCAACCAGGCACTGCATTTTCAACTATTTTTTTTTTTTTTTCAATTCATGAAGAAACAGAACTTGTGCCCTTCTCTCCAGCTGGACAGACCAGGGGGAAGAGAGCAGGACCGTGACCCTTTGGTACTGGCAAATGCCAAAGCCTTTGGCAAGGGGGTGGAGATAAAATTGCCAGTGGTATCAAGGGCAAGGCACTAATATTACAGAGGCTGCTGCACTTTTCAGTACATGGATGAGAGGCAGATGGAAGAGCACAGTTTAGAAAATATATTGCAGCAGCAGAGAAAGGACACCCTTTCTCCTCTGTCCCTGCTAGCGCAAACCCAATTTCTCAGGATGGGCCTGAGAAAGATCTATCTGAGGCATACACATATTTCTGCAACTCTTGATTGTTAGGCTTTCCACTTACACATAACCAAGGACTCCAAAACCAGCATTAGTGAGACAGACGATGACAAAAATCTTCATCTCTGAAACCTTCAATGCAAAGCACTGGGCTTAGCACCAGTGCAGGCCTCAGCAGACACAGCCTTCTTCAGTTTTACTGTCACTGCTGGCTTTGCGTGCCTCTACTTTTTGGTTCTCGATTTGAATTGTTTGCCTGTTTTTCCAGATAGGGTTTATGAGGCGCCACCTTTCCGCTGATGCTCATTGGAATGGCATCAGTTCCCAGCTGTCAATACCCAGCATAGTTCAGCATCTCCACTTAGGCACGCAAAACCTGGACGTGATACATCCAAGTCACTGGCATCTCACTCCATTGGTTTTATTGTCATTTTCTGTGCAAGTGTGAAACTGTCCCTGTTTCACAGGGAGCAGAAGAGGTGTGAGACTCCAATACTGATCAGATACATGTTCTCTGTCCACCGCCTTGGTCCACTCCCAAGGTCTGACTCCCCTCACGTGGACGTGTAGCCCAGCAGCGGGCCAGGCAGTGATACCAGCAGCGACTCAGAAGCAGCACAAGGAAACACCATGAATACACTGCGACCTCAGGTCCTTGCAGCACCTTTGTCGAGCTGCAGGGATACGAACCTGTGTGAGCTGCTGTGATGCAGAGAAGGGCTTGATTCGGAAGATGCTGACCTCCTGGCAGCATGACTGAGCTATGTATCAAATGCAGGGTCTGCCCAAACAGAAAATTGTAGTTGGGGGCTGCCTGGGGATGTGGCAGCAGCCCCATACAAAACCCTGGGTGGAAACGTTCCATTTCTCGAGATGTTACCCCTATGGCAAGGTGCTCAGCTTCAGTTTTGCTCCTCCAGACCTGCCTGGGCTCAGCTGGAGCCAGGGTGAGCTTCGGGAGCCAGGCGGGACGGCAGCCCGGGAGGGGCAGCAAAGCGAGCCGGTCCTGCAGGTACCGCTGTGGATGCGACGCTGCTGACTTACCTCCATCCGCGGCTTGCGCTACGCGCCAAGCTGCAAAAGCGGTGCGGGCAGAGCCTCCGCAGCTACGCGAACGGTTCGCTCCGGCGCGGGGCCNCCGCCTCAGCTCCCAGCACCGCAGTGCGGGCACGGGGCTCTTCCCGACCTCCTCTGGTGCGGAGGCGGCAAATTTTGGCAGAGGGCGAGGCGGAGAGCTGGAGGGGGCTCTTGTGGTCGGGGCCTTATTTGATGGGAGTACGATTTTTCCAAGGTAATCAAAAACCTTCTACGGCTTATATCTCGTCTCTGGCGCGTGTCATGCAGAGCAATGCTCTAGCTTTATAGCCATATAATTTAGCTGTATTTTCTAAAAAAACAGTCTGAAGCTATTTAAGAAAAAATATCCTAGAAGGTAATTTCTTCTGAAGCCAACTAACTCAGCACTTGCAAACCTAACTTTATAAAAAGAGCTTTATGCTGCTCCCTGGGCCGTCCCACCCCACAAAGGTTTTCAATGAATTGGAAATGATTTCTCTGTAATGTCTTGACCTCAGGGCTCAAAGGGGGATGTGACAGCAGCCCAACACCAAACCCTGGGTGGGAAACATTTAATTTCCCGAGATATTACTCCTACAGTATACATGTAGAGGAATTGCTTCAGACCATGCAAGGTGAACTTTATGAATCGTGAAACTCTGCCAAAGAAGGAGAGAAATGCAAACAAATAAGTAAGTAAATAAATGTGCCCCCTCTCCCCTTTATCGTGCACAAGCTGGAAGGTAGTATGGATAAAAATAAAGGTCCTATGGGAAAATGCTGATGTGAAAGCTTAGTTAAGGAGGTCCTTTGGTTTTATCACAGAATCTCTTCTCCACATAGCAGAGGTCTGCACAAGGCTTGGCCTTCCGTTTGCAGGGGGAGGAGAAGCTCTGATCTGTATGGCCCGGCGTGGGAGCACACACGCTGCTGCAGTCCTCAGCCCAACACACTCCTGCCTCCCTGTGCAAACACATTATCTCTTGGATTCATGTGTGACCTCTCAAGATACACTGCTTTTACCACTTAGGCTTTCCCTGGCCCTATCTCAGGAGGCAACCAGGAGTTTTCCCCATTGTGAAATAAATGAATGAGAAAAGAATCTAGGGAAAATTGGCTATTCTTTGCCTGATTACCTTTAGTTATTCTACTAGCCATGTTGGGGTTCAACATTACTGAAAGAATGAACAATAATCTAATTAATACGCTTACTGTACTAGAATAGAATTTAAAGACATGTTTGGCTTGTCGCAGCATGCACTTTTAAATTTTTTACTCTGCAATGCCATTAAAACAGCCAGACTTTCAGCCCTGCAAACTGTGGATAATGAATTTCTTTCATCCCAAACAATTTACTCCCCTGCGTATTAAAACACTTAACCAGATCAGTTATATTTGTACCAATGCATGCTCTGACATGCAGAGCAATGGGAAAAATGAACAATCAGTGTGTAGTAATGATTATTTTCCTGGTAAACACTTTTTCTAAAAATGATAGAAATAAAGTCACATATTTCTCTGTCAGAAGTGAGCGCTGTTTATACAACCAACATGAATAATGAAAACAAGAATATTCCCTCCTTCCCTTGCTCTCTTTGGATACTATCCAGCACTGACTGAAGTCAGGGAAAGTTCTGCTGTTGACTTCTCTGGAGCAAGATGGGATCTGCTGCCTGCAGTCAGCATTCCCCTCTGGAAACTCCATTCAGATGGAAAAGTCCCACGGAGAAGGCAGAGCTCATTGCACTCAGGGTTAGAAGGATCACGGGTTGAACCTCAAAACCAGGTCAAAGTTGAGAGGGAAGGGAAAAAATAAGAGGTTTGAAATAAAGGTTTGCATGCAATTTTTTTTCTGCAATTCTAGTTTCTGAGGCATTTAGCTATATTTGGTTGTATTTTTAGGCTCCATGCCAAGAGCAGACTGAAGAACTAAAAACTTTGTGAAATGAAAGTTAAGATTTCCGCATGATCACTTCACTTCAAAAACTAATGTTCTGAAAGAAAGACCCCACCCTGCAACACTTATTAAAATACAGATATTTTGTAGAAAGGCAATTTTAAGCTAGCCACATGAATCAGTTCTCAAGAATATAATTCTCTACTTTTTAAAGTTGATACGACAGCACAGAAATGACGCTGTAAGGAGCCCATCCTTTCATCAGATGTGTGCTGGGGTTAATTTCCATGGTTTTTTTACAAACTTGTGTGGGATTTGACTTTTCAATTACAATGCACATGAACATTTTTCAAAGCAACTCCCAGCAATGCAGTCAATCATTCCAGTAAAATGGAATTTAGGGAAAAGCTTTCTGCACTTCAGAAAACTGAAAAGGAGCAGGGTTTGGCCTGCGGGGGTGGGATTCACCCCTAGTGCGGGGTGATGTAGACTTGAAACAAGCCCAGGATGTCAGCTGTTGACTCCAATGGCAGCTTTGCCTGAGCAACTAAGAGCTCACATGAACTTTTGATTTGTGCATCCATAAGGGAAGAGATTTGGTTTTGGCTGCCAGCCTTTTCAGTCTTTCTGGCTCTCTAGGGTGGTTCCTCTAAATTTCAAAGCATATCAGCTGAGGCTATTCGTGCAGTTGTAAAAACAATACGGATTAATGAAAGTCACTCCCCACCAGGCGACCCCTGGAAAATCTGTTCCACAGCCACTGAACGGCAAGAATTTTTATTCCTTTTTGGCCAGAGAGAGATTAAATCATTAGACTTTTTCCCGTCATCAAGCATCCTCGATGTGGAAACACGACGGTCAATTTTTACTGCGGTTCGGCAAGGCCGTCCTCAGCGCTGCTCATTTCCTGCTCAGCATCCACCTTCCTCGCTTTTAAAATTCATTATGGGTAATCTGCTGCGAAAGAGAATATCGAGCCTCTATGTCTTGACCACCCAGATCTATACACTCCTATTGTCAGATCTATATAATTCTGCCATAATAAAAGCACTGGAGAGCAGAGCACATGAGAAAGTGCTCCTAAGCAGATCACTGAATCTTAATCTTTGCCTTACACCCTGTTTAGCACCATTTCTTCCGAAGCTGTGCACATATCTGTGCAGCTGTATATTTTCAGCATATGTCGCTGCAAAATAAATTATTCAGGATTGTTAGATTACTTACAAATGACACCAATCAATTAACACCACAGTCGGCAGTCTTTAGGGTTTTTGTCAGACACCAGGATGGTAAAGCTCTCAACTCCACGTTTCCCAGTATGAAGGATTATGGTAATGACAGCTTATTTTTATTGAATTTTTAATTGATGAGTAATATCTCTGGACTCGCTGTGCTAACATTAGGTCTGGGGAGAACTAATCTCTTGAAGGAGAACACGATACAAGCAGAGCTGCCCTTCTGCAAACAAAAAAACTCATTTGAATGTGGCACCAAGTAATCACCCGCGTTTGCTGCTGTCAGTTGCCAGAGTGCTTCACAGGCCTTTGCACTGAAGATTTGTGCCTTTTCCTCCCACAGAGCTGCACAAGCCTTTGAGGAGACCACACATTAACATGCGCTTCACTGCTGTCCTGTAATAAGGTGAAAAAAGTAGGGTGGCTCCAGGTCGCGTGAAACAAAGCGAGCAGCAGCCTTTATTGATCCTTGGGCCGAAGATGCCACATTTTTCTTTGCAGGCTGGAAAAGCCTCAGGTCTCCCTCCTCTGCACCGCTGACATTTCCAGTGTTTCCGCTGGCGTTACCAGCAAGGCCACTGGTTAGCAGGTTCTGCAACCCTCTCACAAAGGAACAATCCCACTGCTGGCTTCAAAGCCGCAGAGCCACGAAATTAGATATTCGCTTCCCTTTCTTCATTGAAGAACAAAACTGGGATCCCCTCCTCCTTCCAAAATACCCAGCCCCCAGGCAGACTGTGGTGGTGCGTGTTCATGGCATGCACAGGGTGAGCCACGCAGAGAGCTGTGCTTTAACATCAGCAAAGAATAACACAGCTGATCTGGTGTTCTCCATGTTGTTTTAAGGAGTAGTAAAGCTTCATGATGATGGGTAAACACTATTATCATGCATTAAACATGTGTGGTTTAAGGACAGAGAGTAGTCCGATACAAAGTTTTTCAATACAGATTGAATGTGTCATTCTAACTGCTTGAGTGTTTTACGTACAAATCCTGCCTATAGCCCCATGAACTAAAATCAGGCCGTTCAGAGTCCAGCTAAAATCACTTCATAAAGTCACCAAGAACAGTTTAAAAGCAGATACATTGTATGCTGACATGGATTGATTCATTAAGGGTGATGGTAGAGTCTGAATTGGAAGGTGCAGTGAAGACGATGATGAATTTTAATGTGGCCAGTGGCTACTGTTAAACAGATATGAAATTGGAAATCAATGCTAGCTATTAAATACAAATGGATGCTGCCTTTACATCTGAAGCAGTCTTCTATCCCCAATCTTTCAGCGTGCCAGGGGAATCCTGGAATGAAGGAAGAAAGCCCAGCCTTGCAACGGTCTGCCAGTGCTGCTGTCTGTACTTTCTGTTCATAGCTGGGGTACATCTCACCCTCTGTGAAAAGGGTCCCCAGCAAATGCTCCCCACTCCCCCCATGCTAGATGGGGTCCTAGAAGTTGTACTTTAAGTCTAAGCCTTGGTCCCTGTGTCTGGGAGTTGTGTGATTGCATCGGAACATATTTCTAGATCTCATGGTGAGGAGGAAAATCTTTGAAGGGCGATGAGTGTGTAAGGGATGCAGTGATGCCTGAACCTGCCTGGAAGACTTGCCCAAGGCAAATCAGAGTGCGAATCCTACAAGCCAAGAGCAACTGCAATCCAGCTGGAAGGTGTTGCTGGAGGAGTGTGACATCTCAGGCCATCCCACTCAGGTGCAAGAAAATGCTGTCAGATGTCCCCCTGGCTTTTAGCAAGGCATCAGGAGTGGCTGGAAGGCAAGTTTCTGCCTGCCAGAGAAGTAAACTCCCCTGACAATGCTGCTCCATGCAGTGGTAGAGACACAACGTGTCCTTGGGGAGCAGAGAAAGCCTCAGGGAGCTCTGTGTTGTGTTTTGCCTAGGGCATCAGTTTGCCACAATCCATCTGTGTTCCTGTATAATGCAGCTACAAGGTGTTTTAGCCTCCTAAGTAGTGTCTGTTGCCTTGCTCTCTACCCTCTTTCCCTTTTCAACGTGCAGATGTGGATGCTGGAAAAAAACTTTACTTTGTTGCTTCATAATAAAATACTAAATGGAAAGAGAACAAAGTGCCCCCTCCCCCAATAGCAAAGCAATGAAGAAATGAGTATCCCAATCTCATTTAAATATTTGCTGGCTCTGTTGACACTGGAACGTAGAGCTAAGTCCCTAATTAAATGAGAAAACAATAAACATAACTAGTAAACTCTGGGTTTTCATTAATCCCCATCTAGAATGTTTTCAAGCAGTGTCTGACAAAATGAGCATCATATTTTAAACGTTCACGCTCTAGATCTCTTGAGCGTAATCAGTGATGTTTATCATGTCCTTTAAGAAAATGTTTCTCTCTCCCCCTCTCCACTGCAGGAGCAGAAGAAGGGAGGGAAGCTGTTCCTGGCACGTGGGCGAGATGCAATAGGGATTTGGAGCACATGTGCACTGGAAGCAAACACAAATTCTCCTGTGTGAGCATGATAGTGGTCTTGGTGTAATGAGCTTTTCTTTGGTAAGTAAACGGGATAAACTGATCTAATTCCCAGTGAAAGGTCTGGGTGACGTGCCCACCCAACGCAGCACAGTCAGGGGCGTGGATACAGGATTGTGGGAACCTCCAGCCCACAGCTTGGCTTTAACACCAGCCAACCTTTTGCATTAGGTCCACAGACAAGCCCCAGCAAACAAAGCTGGTCCACAGAGCTCTCATGGGCCTGTTCATGAGACACCCGTTCTAGTTAGGAGGGGCATCTTATGTTCTTCTTTCTTATGTTCTTCTTGCTTATGTTCTTCTTTGTGTCAAAACTTTCCTGATTCCTAAGAAGTATCTTCTGTTATGTATTTTTATTTTACCGTGCACTGGCTCCCATATGATAGCATGATTTTTCTCAATTCCATATTGTCCTTGACCTGCATTGACACTGGGTATCTACCTCTCCTTGGCTAATGTGTATAAATTTAGCCGGTAAGGTTGAAGGATTAATGATTTCCAGCCATTTTTGGCCAACATTTTGATCCTATCAGAGGAAAACTCCCATTTGAAGCTTATTTGAGCTGGGAGTGAAGTGTTGCTAAAGCATCTCCAGGAAGTATCCATTTTGTGAACTTATGAGATTTTTTTTTTTGTAATTGATATCTGACATTTCAGCCAAGTCTGAAAGCTCCAGGATTTAATTGCAATAAAATCAATGGTACACCAGAAGTAATGAGGTGTGCCTAAAGTAGCCTGAAATAGATATAATTGATGCATAAGTCCCCCAGCAGGTCCCAGTTTCCCCAGCCACAGTTGGTATCTCTATGTTTGCCAAGAGTAAAGATGTCAGGAGCCAGCGGCATAGAGCGTAATTAGCCAGGGTGCTCCTGTTGTCTGGTTTGGTTTTGAATGACAGGTAGCAAACAGCATTTGAGAAGCAGAAAGGGTGCTGGAAGAAGACGTTGGCTTGCCAGTATCCTGAGGGTGCTTCACACTTGAGTGGTGGGGAAGACAAGCGTGGAAGTTTGATGCTGGAGTAGAGCAAGCACCGGTGCAGAGGGCTTTGTTCAGCTGGGAGGTCTGGGTAGATACTAATGGTGTTCTCATTAGAACTGAGTTTTGACTTTCACTGCAGTACGGAAAAGTCCCTGCTACAGGCCAAGACGAAGTGCTCTGTAAATTATCAGCTGTCACCTACTAGAGCCACAGCCCTGAGCCACAGCACTTCATAGAGTTAGGGCACAATAACATACCTGGCCATGGGAGCTATAAAAGCCACTGAGACCAGGGAGTCTGCCCTCCTAAGGGGCTCTGCGGTACAAGTCTCTGCTCAGGATTTCTTGCTGCCTGATCTCTGCTGCCTTTTCCCTGAAGAGAAACATGCCTAAAATGTGACGAATCCAGGCTGGACATTGCCTGAGGATATTTGACTACACAGCTCCTCTGCTGCAGACCAGCAAGACACCAGGTTTCAACTTATTTTACTGCACTGCTTCCTCTGCTGCAGAGGTTCCCTTATACACAGAGTAACTGTGCCGTAATTAAGGGCACTCAGCTGGAGAGCGCAGGCTGAAGGTGGGAATTGATGTGGGTCTTCCCATGGCTGCAACCACTGAGCTATCCACCTCAGTGCTGGGCTAGATTGTGGATGAAACTTGGTTCTGAAAGAAAGATAATTTGATACATTTGTATTAAGGCTTTTTTTTTTTTTTTACAAATAGATCATTTACAAGCCCAGGGAGATGTAATGGGGATACATAGTCATCTGGACTTTCACTAAAAATAATACAAGATAAATTTAGCTAATGAGTTCAGCGTGGATGTGTTTTAATAGCTTTCCCCTGCTACAGTCTGGTACTGGCTCCTATCGTACATCAACGCTTCTTTCGACACATGTAAATAATACACAGGGCACAATTCAAATTCCCACAGAAAGTAACTTGCTTTTAGTTACAAACAGAAATAAACGCAGCAGCGATCGCAGAGATCCATTCAGGCAGTATATAAAAAATTCGGCCAAATTCTGGACCTTTTGCTCATGAAAATAATCCTTACTGACTTCCTAACCTCCCTGTGATAAACAGGGCTAGATTTTCTGAAGGAACTTTATGTTGCAATATATTTCATATTACCTTCTAATGCCAAAGGCACTTTTAAAACCTTCCATATGTCTAGCTAAAACATAGTGGATGAGATCCCTACACTAATAGAGAACATAACGAATCAATTAAAGACTTTCTCTCTCTCCATAATCACCTGACTTAGTCATGCATCATCTAACTCCAGTGCTACTAACGCAAGACCTTTTAAATAGACTGTATTTGTCAACGAGGCCAAGATTTTAATGCAAGTCCTCTCTATCTATCTGTGAGGCTTACAAGAGCAGCTTGTCTGAAGTTCTCAGAACTGGATTAAAATTTGAGATATAAGTTTAAATATGCTCTATGCCTCTGTGTGGTGAGCTGGCCCCACTCTTTGGGTTTATTAAGGAGTCTGGCCATGCCTATGTTGCTCAAAGAAGCAGAACACAGCGTGTTACACGCAGCCGTGAGTGACGTTTGCTCCTTGCAAGGACTGTCTTAATTCACAAGAGTCACTGAGCACCATCAGGTAACAACAGTCCCTACTCCACAACAGTTACTGCTAATTTAAACCTAGACTTATTCTGTGGTTGTGTTTTTCATTGCATTTGCAAGTTGCACTTGCAAAAATGTGTGACAAAAACACACTTCTTGAATATCGGTGGCCAAGGTTATGAGGGTACCAATAACAGCATAACCCTTTGCTTCTGACTTGGGATCTAAGTGACTGGACTGTGAGACATCTCCTTTCTTCTCACAGGACCATTATTTTCTTCCATTGCGTTCTCTATTTTTATGATGATGCCCCACTTCCTAGTCTGGGAATGAGTTAAGAATGAGCTGGTAGGGGTAATGGGTGAAGGACAGATGTTTGCTGTCCGATCCTTTGCAATAGTATGGCTTCCTCCCAAGTATTTTTATCTGGACAATGCACTATCTACAGTTTACTAATGAAAAGGGGCTTTCAGTGTGAAACTGTGAAGCAGAAGTAGTGTATGCCTCTCTCCTTCACCTTGGTCTTAATCTACATCTTCAGGGGTTGATCTTGCCCACATGAAGATGGCTGCTGTTGACTTCAGTGGGATTAGGTATTAGAAACACACAGAGAGGATGATACAAGAAAATGCTTTACAGCCAGTCTGTATGGAAAGAATTGGAAATACCAGGTGCAAGTTCAGGGACAAGAAAGATGCAGATGTTGCATTTTCTCCATTTAGAAATAGGTCCAGAAATCAATATTCTTTATACATAGCTCTGAAATATGCTGCCTAAGGTGACTTGGACTCTACAGTGATGTGTGTCCTAGAAATCTGATCAATACAACATCTGCTGCGAAGGTCTTCCTTAGTCAAAACAGGTATAACTCCTGACTCCTCAGAACACGGGCGGCTCCTGGAGAAAGTAATCACAGACATAGTCTCCAGTAAAGTGTGCTTATTGGAAATAACATTTTGGGTACAGTTTGCCTGCTGACCCACTTGGTGTATAAAGTGCTGAAAAGATCAGACCTGTCTAGGAGATTTTCTGTAAGAAGTAGAAAATATACGCCCAATGCGGCAAACTTTGATGATAAATGTATACTATATTACTTCACTCAAATGTATATGTTTGTTCTTTTTCTCTTCAAAACCTGCATTTGTTGTGTAGGTACATGTAATAAATATACCAATTTAATACAGTATCTTTCCTAATACCTCTTGCTTTCTAATATGACCTTATAAATTTTTCAAATTGAAATACAGTAGGAAGCAGTGAGGCAATTTACAGATTGTTACGAGAGTAATGGAAATTTTCTCCAGCATTCCCCAAAATATTTCTATATTCAAAGTAATTCCTTTATCTTGAAGCTGATATTGTACCAGAACATTTGCCATTTCATGCCATTTTTATTCATGTTCACCCAGTCACTAGCTTTTCTAGGAAACCCGTGCTTCACACATGAGGCTAGACTTGCTAGACCTGTAGAAATCATGGAGAATGAACCTGTAGCAGGACACCTATGTGTAAAGCCTTTCTGACCCCTTGTGTTTTGCGTGAGGTGGACTAATAGAGATATTCTTATCTTCTTATGCCAAAGGAAGAAAAATGTGCTAGAAATTCACATATTTGACACAATCATCAGAGAGAAGTAGATGAGGAATTTCAAAACTCACCACTGAGCTGGAAGTACACGATCCCCAATTATTTCTACAGTACTGCTTCCTTTTAAAAAATTATTTACATCTGAAATCAATTAAACACAAATCTGACCGGAACAACCAGTTCTATTCATGGACACTGATTAGAAATGTTCTGTTTATGCTTGGGATCTCGTTTCAGTTTACCTGCTTTCTTTAATTCAGACCTTGAATCCGAGTTTTTGGCACTACCAGCATACAGTGCAGTGACAGTCCCACACCAGCAAACCCTAAGCCCCAATATTGGAGGGAATGTCTGGTAGAAACGAGACCATTTCTGTTACAAATATGGGTTTAGATTTTTTAATTTTTTTTTTTTTGAGGGGGGTGGAGAAATGGCCTGTCCAAAAGCATTCAAACACAGCATGGTGCCACCTAATGTTTTTTATATAACACATCAGCAAGACGGTATAGTTTGAAAGGAGTATTTGTGACTTTAAAGAGTCATTCTGCTCTCAGGAACTAAGGCAAATGCATTTGGATATTTTTAAAAGAAGGTTATGCTTCTTGAGCCTGCGAGGAAGCTATTTCTGAGAAGAACATATTTGAGTGCAGTGCTATTATTCCTAACTAATTAGTCATATTGCATCATCAACACAAAACAATGAAACTAAAGAGCCAGGGCTCTAACTTGCTCTCATGCATACTAGTGTAACTCCACTGGGCCCGATTTTCTGGCACGCCCAAGCTGGGAAGAGATGTCTCGGAAAAGCCAGTCATAGCCTGAAGACTGCTCCGCTCTCCCAAGGAGCGGGTGTCCCACTGGACTGGACGGCAGCTGGGGATGGGACAGGATGGGAGCACGGCAGGCTCAGCCACCTCCCTCCCCGCCTTTCCTCTTCCCACGTGCTCGAGGGGTATGTGGCAGCTTGGTGCCAGCCGAGAGCTCCCCAGGGAGAGGGCGGCCAGCTCAGGAGCCGGGCCATTTCCCATCTTCCTTTGTACTATGGGGCTGATGCAAAGCAGGGAAGCAAATATTGAATCAGATGGAATCACTCCGCTTTCCTGGCACAGAAGAGTTGCAGAAGCCCATCGTTTCTTACGCCTGTTGAAAAGTAAGAAAGAAATCACTATATTTTGGTAGAGTTGCCTTTCTACTCTGTTCAAGTTAACACAACAGTCTGTGTTCTGATTGACCTTTGCAGCATTGGCATTTTGAAAACACATTTTTTAATTAAAATGGGCTAGGACAAATTTCCGCTCTTGGTCCTGGATTGATCCAGAGTTCACAAGTGGATTTCTTTCACAATCAAAATCAAAACATTGAAGACTAAACACACGCACTTTGATTCAAACTGTGCTCTCAGTGAGGTTTCCAATAAAACACTACATTTGACAAAGTGTGGAGCTACTTCAGATTTCCATGCAGACAATTAAGATCAAAATCTGCCCTTGACATTTGAGCCTCCCTCCAGTTTAGATCCGGAGTTTTGACTCTGATCCATGTTTAAGACTAGAATTTCATTCTGCTTCACCTATCAAAAAACCCTCTCCTGTGCTCTTTTTAGCATCTTTGCAACTTGTGTATGAACCGTAAAGAAGTAAACCTAGTAATTAAAATTGCAGGAATGTGATCCACAAAGCATCATCATCTGAGCAGTTCCTTCCCCTTCCCCCACACGCCGGCTTGTTCTCAAGTATTAAATCACATCTTGAAGGCCGCCCAACAAAAAAATCACCTGTGGAACGCAGCTGTAGTACGCTAGGGCCAGTTTCATCATCACGTTGTGTACTCGTGAGAAAGCTACGTGGGTAGGGAAGTAATGGGAAGTAATCACAGAACAGACTTGCACAAGTGAAATGAGGCATACAACTAGTCTTTGGAGATTAAAGATATTTGGGTTGGGAGAGGAGCTTTAATTGGAATTGACCTTGTAAAACACGCTCCCTTATGTTCAGGCTTCTAATCATGGGTGGGCTGGCTGATCTATTTAAAAATGCCTGGTTCACATGAACCACCCAGTTTTTAGAGACAGATTTTAGATGTTTGGTGGTATTGAAGAGAACAAATGCCTGCATTTGAATATTGATCCAGAGCGCTAGCAGTTAATGGAAGCGAGTATAGATGTTTTGTGTAGCTATCATGCAATGTTTTGATATAAGAAAACACTTTCCTTCAGGAAAATTAAATACTAATAATCCAACTGTTGCGACTAGGACAATAGATTTCCAGTTGCTGATCTTTAGATATATTTCAGAAAGAACTGACATTAGGGGAAAAGTTCTAATAAACCGGGAGATTGTCCCAGGAAGATCTGGTGAGAATCAGCAACTTTGATTGTAACATAGACACAAACGTAGTAAGCCCATCACTCACAAAGAAGCTGCTTTGCATGGGAAAGCCGTGCAGAAAAGAAGTGCTGCATCTCTTTGCACTCTGGGTGGGGGCATGTGAAGGGCTGGGCTGGAATGGGGCAAAGCAGATTTTAACGAGGAAGGGGAGGGCCACGCTTTTCTGGATCTGGCTGCAATGAGTGCAATGAGTGCTTCTCCCTGACTGTTTCAAGGTTTGCTCCCTGGGCCGTTCCCCAGCATCGGCTGTGCCCCTGTAGCTGCTCTTGAGCCACAGGAGCCTGGTGCCTCGCAAGGATCGGGCGCTGCCAATGGGAAACAGGGGCGAGACCGAGCTCTGGTGCTACAGAACAGAGGAAAAGGATGGCGAAACATCTCTGCTTGAGAACAAAGCCCACTCCAAGCAAAGACCTTTGCGCAAGCTCCTGCCCCTGTACAAGCTTTGACGCTTCTATGGCTATTAGCATGTGCTTCTAAGTGCTGCCCACAATAAATCGGTAGCTGAATTGCATAGGATTGACAAGCGCAAGTAAATGGCAGTCCTTCCTAGGCAAGGGACTTGCTGTGCGAGTATTCGCATATATCCTTTAGAAATGTTTGAGAATTGTTGACCGAAACTTGTGCTGATGAAAAATCAGGTTTTGGCAAAAAGACTATTTTCTCAGAAATAGTTCGCTTTCCTCTATGTTATATATAAAAAAAGAGCATTTCCCCCTTATTTTAACCTGTTGGCCAAAATTGAGAACTTACTTTGTTTTCTGCCAAAAATCAAGTTTCCTGTAAGGAAATTCTTTCCCACCCCTGCACGCAGTTTCTGACTGGCTTCATGTGTATAACCTCCGTCACCATAGTGTCTGGGTGTAGCATCACACTTCCAGGAAACCAAACCAAATTCACATTTGACACAAATGACTCAAGAACTTATATAAGAGCAGTGTGTTAGAACATGATGTCTGTACAAGAAATTGTCTGTATAAGAATTGTTAAAAGTATTTTTAAAGAAACAGTCTCTGATCTTTTGCTTCCTGCAACCTCAGACTCCCTTAAAATCCTCTGACGTGCTTCATTTTTTTCAGCCAATCTTCAATTGCTAACCTCTGTGCAAGCTTTCAAAGTGGATGCTGTCCAGAAATCCTATTACAATAAATTTACTGTATTAAAAAATTTGAGGAGGAAATAAGACACGGTCATATTATTAAGTCTGACTGTTCACCATTGCCAGCCTTTCATCCAGCCCTTTGTTTATTGTCACCTTATCCTGCACTTAATCTCATTTAAAGCATAGGTGCTTTAGTACAAGGACCTTCCATTTTCTTTATTTTGAGTGCCTTCTGCTTATACGACACCACATTTAAAGCACCTATTCTCCCTCTCGAAAGTGCTTTCCACATCTATGATGCTGTAGAAATAAAAAAAAATGTTACAAAAGCCTAACCAAGAGCTGTAAAGCCTAAGCAGAATGTATTTTTGTAGCTCCTGGTCTTCTTTGTCACAAATAGTGAGGTCAGCTTTCCTGTATTTTAAGAGAAACAGATTACCATATTTATCTAAAAAAGCTGCTTAAAGTAATAGATAGATATTAACAAATGTGAATGAAAATTAAGCAGTATATTAGAATGCACATCCCTGAAGAAATCTTAAGGATCACTTATTTCAACTGGAAGTATTTTGGGATCTCTAATACCTACCTGGAGAGTCATCCAAGGCTTCCAAATTGACATCCTGCTTAGAGGACACCACGAGAGCGTCTCTCCCCAGCCCTGCAGTGCAGTGTCAGCGCTGGCCTGGAGGCGAAGCAGCGGTGAGAGGTGTCAATTTACAACCTTGAGGTGTAAAAGCAAGGTGGCATCGAGTAAGTGAGCTGTGTGGCCATGGCCAAAGAGAATGGGACAGCAATGGCAGTCAGCTAGCCTCATTTTTATGATGTGCTGCTAGCTGTCCACATCACTGCAACTCCGAGTGGGAGAAAAAAGTGTGCGCTTTAAATACTTGGCTGCAGAAATACAGAAAAAACCCCTTAGTAGTAACAATGGCTTTTCATTTTGCTTGCGGGGAGGAGGCAACACAGCAGTTCTGTTCCAAACGCATCCTCCTTCCCCCGTTATTCAGAAACTGTTGTGCAAAGCAGAATGAAGCGGGCTTTCCACATGGGTCCTGTGCTGACGGCTGGCGTGGTGCTGGAAGTCTTTTGGCTTATTGGATGGCAGCTGTTCAGCAAAGCATTAAATGCCTCAGCATTTTTTTCAGACGTGTTTTCTGCTGCATCAGGTTCGTGCCACCTAGTGGTGGCAGGGCCACCGCGCCGAGTCCCAGCGGTAACGCGGGCAGTGGTTTGCGCACCCCGTCCTGAAAACTAGTAATAATGAAGAGTATGCTTTCAAATGATAAAGCACAGTGCCCTAGGTTGTTAGTCGGATGCTTCAGGAAGTTTTGTCTTTCACCTACAAACTGCACAGCAGTCCTCAGAAGCCTGGAGATTGTATCCTGGACTGGACAGAATCACAGAATGGTCGGGAGTTGGAAAGGACCTCTAGAGATCATCTAGTCCAACCCTCTCACCAAAGCAGGATTGCCTAGAACACATTACACAAGATTGCAACCAGGTGGGTTCTGAATATCTCCAGAGAAGGACACTCCACCACTGCCCTGGCCAGCCTATTCCAGTGCTTCGTCACCCTCAGTAAAGAATTTTTTCCTCATATTTAGATGGATCCTCCTGTGTTCCAGCTTGTGCCAGTTGCCCCTTGTCTTGTCACTGAGCACCACTGAAAAGAGTCCAGCTCCATCCGCTTTGCACCCATCCTTTACATACTTACAGACACTGATAAGGTGAAAGAAAATGCCAATGACAAGCATCAACTTCTGTAAATTTGCCTGCCCACTCCTGCTGGCATCTGCCTGGGTCTTTAAAGTCAGAGGCAATGCAGTAATAGAACAGAAGAATAAAGAAGAGCTTCACTTGGGCAGTTCTCACTCACTGCCACTTCCTCATCTGCCCAAGTCATCATACAGTTCTCAACAGTTCATGCATTGCCTGAAAGCCCTGACAGGTATAGCTGAAAAAAGAAATGTTTCTATATAGCTTTATTTAACTGATTTTGTATTTCACCTTATGATTATTATCTAAACTTAACCTGGAATAGACAGGCTTAACAACCAGTTGTCAGCAAATCTGCAGTAAATTTTTATATTAAAATTCCTCCGTTTGTCTTTGTTCAGTGACATTTTCAACCTCGCTTAAGCAAAGTACTTTGAAAGATCTGTCATCTTTTTGGCTGGAGAAAAAAAAGACCACATCTATCCACATTGCAGCACTGGAGTTGTACCAGGAGTGAATCTGGAGCAGCAGATTTATTGACCAAAACATAACAGAAGAAATTGTTGACTCCAATCTTTCTGCACTGAGCAAGCCACAGAACAGACCGCAGTTTTAATTAATAGATTGCAGTGGAAAAATTCTAGTATTGTGCATTCATACAGTTTATTGGATTCAGGCCCATAGCAAAAAGAGAGTCAGCACTTAAGTCTTCAGAGAAACCGTTGTGCCACAAAATCTGCTTTGTCCCCATTCAGAGATCAAATATTTGACTTGCCCTGATGAGGAGGTAGGAAGCAATCTGAAACCCTGTGCTGCTTCACAAGTCTTTCCCCAGGAGCACAGAAAAATGTGGTGCTTCTGCCACTCTTTGCTGGGAACTGTTAGGAGATTAGCTTTAAATTAATACTGGATTCTCCTACAAGTTCTCCTGACAGAAACTGTTGACAAAAGCTCTTGTTAATATCTAAGTTTTACTTCAGCGCCTCAGAAAGCTGGTCCTGCCCTCTGTGTGATGTGTAGCCCCCGGGTCTCATTTTCTGTCATGCATTCTTCTTCCAGCAAGCCTTCTGCCACCGGGATTAGCCAAAGTGCCCAGGAAGCAAATGCAGCTTCTGTGTCTAACAGAAGTGATACTAGGCCAATAAAGGCTTTTAGGCGTTTTATCAGTGCTTCTTAAATAATCCAATTCAAAACACAGTGAGAGGTATGTCTGAGAGATGAGCCATGGTTCTCAATGGATGTAAAAGATGGATTAGAAAAGCATCATTTGTTGAGGATTAAATATTTTATAGACAGAAGAAATGTGAGAAATATGTCTTCTTTAAGATGTCTTAATACCAGGCTTTCAGTATTCAGTGAGTGTCAGGGGTGGAGAAATTGCAGATGTAAAAAGATTAGGAGGAAAATCACTTGGAAGAGCTGTTGCATTAGAGTTATATTTTAAAGTTAAAGTCTGTGCAGATGCAACACCTTATGGCAAAAAACAATGTAACATCTTATTTAACAGCAAATTGCTTATTTGAGGATGACTATGTCTAGGGAGGGAGCAGAAAAAATTTCAATTAACACATCATTTTTCTAAACTTGAAAAGGCAACGACTTTACAGAGACTGCCAGCATGACCCACACTTAAAGACCCAAAATGGAGAGAAAACCAAAAGTACCCATTTTCTCAAGTAAGACCAATGCACCGACTGTGATAATGCAATCAAACTGGATTGCCTTCTTGGATCCTGTTGCTACTGTTCAATTAACATATCAAATGCTTTTCAAACTTCTTTCTGATATTAATTCTACAGTCTAATTTCTGATAAGACCAGTGCACACTGAGACTCTCCTGTTCTGCTTTTTTCCCTACAAAAAAATATAAAATTAAAGTTTTTGGAATATTTGAAGCTTTTTAATTGGAAAATTTATTATTATTTTTTTAATTAGGTGATGGTGCATAAAATATTTAACTTCTAATTATTTCTATACACTATAGTATCCTCTAGAGAAAATACTCCATGAGAGAGGTTAATGTCACGCTGGAGGCTACATGTGGATATATAGCTAAGTATTTACTACTGTTTAGCAATCCTTTGCCCAGGACACTTTTTCCCAAATATAAGGTGGAATATAATTTTCTGCTTGCCATGGTGGCCGAAACAGTTTTGCAAATGGGTGTTGATCAGTCACAAATAGCCTGTCTTTACTATGCTGCTACAGTGGAGACTGCAGTCAGGGACCTATTCACACACACACAAAAATGAGGACCAACGGGATATTCTGAAAACGTTAACCCTACTTTTTTGTATGTTCAGATACAAACTTCCAGTATAAATTAGCCAGAAGAATTTTTTCCTATGCATTTCTATTTTAAAATTGATATTTAAAAATCTACCTACTATTCACATGGCTTCTTTCCTGAAATGTTTACATTCTACTAGAGATGAAAATCTGCTTTGTTCTGCTGAGAGCATTTCAACTTGGTTATGCTACTAGAAGTGGTGGAACGCCTGCCTGAACTAACCTTTAAAACCAGTTAAGCACCACTGCTGTCAGTTTTTAACTCCCTATATTGCTCTTTACCTTAACGCTTTCACTATCCCCGCTTTCAGAACAGCATCTCCTCTTGAGGTCATCAGGAATGTTGTTTCTTATGTCAGCAGGACTTTCTGAACATGACAGTTAAAACTTTATCTCTTCAACGGATATTGTAAATGAGGGCTGGATTTTGGCAGCTCACTCCAACTAATGATAGTGAGATCCAGCACACCCACAGGTGGGCAGGTGTTTTGATCACAAAACCTTTTGCTGTCATTCCAGATTTCTGATAAAAACACTACAAAATTCATTTAGATTTTACCTGGGACAGTCTATTTACTCGATAAAAAACTTTGCCAGAATTCACAACCACAGACTGGCTCATGAATAACATCAAGCCACTGATCACATAGGTCAAGTTCAAGCCACTGCCTAGAACATAAAAGGTTATAACACATAATCTTTTTTAGATCTCCTAGCATAGATGATCAGCCAATGACCATATGTCTAGATCTGGCCTGCAACGCAGTTAATCCGGTCTGTGGAAAGAAAAGAGATACCTTCTGCAGACCGTACCTCTGAGGTTGCTCCATTGATTTCACTGGGAGCTACTTAGGAGAAGGAAATTGCAAGGATTTTGTTCCAGGTACTGTCATGGAAAGAAAAACCCTAATGAAATTATCTGTGGAAACGCACCATTGCAAGTCAGGCATTTTGAAAATAATCCAACTTATGATATTTAATTGCATATATTTTCTAAAAGCTGTTAAGTACTGAAGGCTCTGGTTTATGTGAAACTGAAAAGGCATCCAAGACTGAACTGATTGAAACTTGACTTTTGGGCACTGAGACTCAGCAGCTGTGATAAGGACCAGATTGCTGGTTGGGTGGCATTTTCCTTTCCAACAATATTGGAAACTTTAGATTTTCCTACAGATTGAAAGAAAATACTAGAAAGCATCGTGTTTGTGCAAACCAGCTGTAAATACAGGAAGGCCCACTGTGCCCACTTTGTAAAGGCCCTGAGAGCATCCCTCCTACCAGGAAGTCTGGCTGCCACGGCCTGGGGACAACGCGGAGTCAGTGCAGCCAAGGGAGAGGTCCCCAAGCAGTGCTGCTGGGAGGCTACAGCTGGGATGCACCCGTGTCCCCAGGGAGTGCTTCCAGTCGAGGCCATGGTGCTTGGTCCCCACCTGAGTGATAGCTCCTGGCCTCAGCCCCTTCCCACGCAGTGGATTTCCTCTTGCTGGGAGAGCGCGGAGTCAGGAGCAACCACACAAGTCTTGTGTTTAGCAAATGCCGCTAAGCGACTTCACAAAGAGCACCAGGGACCACCGGGCCTCTCCCCAGGACCACCAGTGGTAGGGCCAGGCTCCATGCCTACCTCACCTGCAGCCAACCCAAAGACCTGATGCAGTCTTCACCAGAGATGGCTGAGGCCCTCCAGGGACACCCTCAACTTGCTCACTGTCTCTGGTGGGCATTATCTGGAGGAAATAATTTGCTGAAGAAACCTGCAATATGTGTGTCACAGTGATGTCATATCTGCCTTAGAAGGGGCTTTGGGATTTTTGCCAACTGTTGTTTAGACAAAACTCCTAATAGAATGGTGTCCTGGGGGGCTGCAGATGAGGAAAGAGGTAAGAGACAGCTGCGTTGGTACATATTAGGTTTCTTTGTGCTCATATGTATGCCAGACAGAAGAGAGGTTGAGATAATTAAGAAACTTCAGTTTTAGTAAGGACATGCTGACAACACCATTAAGGTTTGATTTGTGTGGCACTGGATCACCTACTTATCACTCCAAATGGATGGGACAGGAGCACATCATGACACTCCTGGTGAATTATCCAGAGTATGCAGTTTGGTATTTATACTGGCTTTATACTGTCTGGGGGGAACTGGCACTGTCTAGTCTGGCATAAAACTGGCGTGGCATGGACAGAATTATACTCAAACTGATATAAATCAGAACACTTTTTTTAGCACATTCAAATCATGTACCTGCAGCACTTTGCACCATAAAGCCGCAGTGTTTTGATGCAGTATCGAATGCCCTAAAATATTGTTTATTGCCTAACATAACTCGAATGGAAAAGCAGAGCTGCAGTAAGCAAAGGCTTTTACAGAGTTTTCAGAAGCTCTCGTCCTCAGAACAGCCAGAACCACGTGTCAGAAACAGCCACACAGTCAGATTCCTTGCAATACCTCATAGAGCTGTGTATCAGCTGCTGTGCGTACGTTGTGCAGACAACCACCAGGAGAACAAGCAGCTATTCAGGCTGGTGGTAGCCTAGGACTACAAGATCCTGCCTACTTGCAGACTTCTGTTGGTCTATCTTCTGAGGGCAGCTAGAGCAGAGCTCACTTAAACGTCCCGCTTACTTATTTGTCTTTCACAAACTTTTAAAGCTAAGCACCATCACTGGCAGGAGCAGCGGTGGCAGCAGTGGTGGTCACTGCTAGTGACAGCAGGTCCCATAGCCACCTGCAAAGTACACATACTTGAGGAGAGTGCATGAATACAATCTGGGAGCCTCAGCTATGATACTCTAACCAATGCCTTCAAATCATGTTTTTAGAAGGCACTGGAGCTAGTAATTGTATTGTAAAAAAAAAGTAACTGTGTGCATCACAACTAGTTTTCTGGACATGATGTATCTGGCACAGTAATGTCTAACAGTTTTTGTAGTTTTTGGATAAATGCAGGTTTGTGTCTGTAACTGCTGGAGTATTATTCTTAATACTGTGGGCTGGAAGGAGTCAGTAGGGAAGAGGCACTCATTGAAAAATGCTGAAGAATCCAAATCTGGTCTGTGTTTAGTACAGGTATCTGATCAAGCTGTACCAGTGAAGGCTTGCCATCTGATGGTATTTTGTTTTAGAAAAAGTGAAAACAAGAAGCACAAGGACATTTGGATTGCTGTTATTGGAGAGTTAAAAGATAAAACGCCAGATAAAAATATTGATATGACTCAGGATCTTGACAACTGCTGCCACTTCATAAAAATAATTCTGTGTATCTCTGTGACAGAAGACCATCACCAGAATCTACTGTGGTGACCCAAGAAATACATATTATGCAACTTCTCCACATACTACCAGTAAGGGAGAAAGGGGGTAACAAGCTATCTGTCTGGAGCCAGCTACCCCTGGCACCTATAGTGAACGAGCTCCTGTAAAGGAAGGGGAATATACAATCTATGCAAATGCCATTAATGTCTTCTTCTGTGCCTGGGTGCCAAAGCTGCTTCTCTTTTGATTATATTGTCCTCTTCCTGGTCCATTCTCAACGCAGTTACAGCTACATGTACAGTGTATTTCAAGCTATTAATAATATATCTCTTGATATTTGTACAATAAACCACAGCGGTTTTACATATTTTTCAAAATAAAACTCTATTGCATTATCAACATTTTTTTTATAGAGAACAGATAAGATACAGATACCAGCAGAGATGACGAGACACTGTGGCAAATTGCACTGACAGATCATTATCTCCAAAGCAAGAACAATTTTAGATGTTCCTTTACCACAGTGTTGCCAAGTGAACTGTGTTGACCTATACATACTAAACCTGAGTTTGTTTGAACATTTTCACGCTGTCCTAAAGGGCTGTTGAAATAAGACTTCTGTCTGCCTGCCTCCTGAAGGACACCGCGAGGAGCACCAGGGAAGAGGGAGAGCTGCTCACATTTGGATTCCAAAACGTAAAAGACAACTTCCTTCGGACAGTGTGACAATTCCCACTTCTTCAATGAGCCTTCTTTTCTAAATGGCTGTGAGTCAGCGTCATGGAAGCATGATTTCTTACTGATGTATGTATATAGCAGTAGTCTGATAGCAGATTAGTGTTACAGATGGCATGCAGAGCCAGTAAGAAATTTAAAGAAAAACGACAAAAGTTTCATTTAACAGAAAGTTCAAGCACATCTCGTACAAAAACTTTTCTTCCTACATCCTAGAGAGTTTTGGCCAGTCTAGCAGCTGGCCCTGTACAGCGACTACCAGCCTCTTCACCTTCCCTTTGGAAGCTGAACTGCATTACCTTGCCAAGACAGAAGAGCCCGCTCACCCGAGCCGTGAGACACCCCAGGCCAAACTCATGTTGCCGTTGTTATGGCACAGTTCCCAACGCATCAGACCATCCCAGGGTGACACACATCCTGCCAACAGAGTTACTCCCCGAGGGGTTGTCATAACGGATTATTTATGCCAGCATTGCACAATTTTGCTACTGCAGTGTGTAAATCTTAGGCGCCTTGAAAAACAGAAAGATTATCTCTATTTTATGAAGGTAGACTGGTAACGAGCGAGCGTGTAAAGCTGCACAAATAGCACAAAGTAACGCCCTGTGCTTCCTACACAAGCAGGTATCACCACTGTTGATAGCTATACGTTGGGTGTACATGTCTTGGCTAAAGGATGAGCAGCTGTGGTTTCACTGTGCTCTCCAGGCAAATACTAGATCAAAATTAGATCAAAATGACACACGCTTTCGTACTTTCCTTTTTCTTCTAATGTAAGAAATGAAGTTAGCCACTGTCGCCCTTGCATCAGCTTCACACATTTGAGATACTTTGTTCTGTTTCCAAACCTAAAATCTATGCTTTTTAAAAAATATATTGTGCTTTTATAATCAAAATAAGCTCGTGATTGGCAAATAAGAAACCATGGTTATGAATCACCTGTTATTCTCACTTTAGAGAAGGAGGAATGACAGAAAGGCCAGGGATGCTGATTTCAAAAGTGGTCTGATCTGGGACACTTTGGAGTTTCAGGATCACCCTGGGCTGCCACGGAGGCCAGCAGCCCTTGCTTGTGGAAAGCTCTGCTGTATGTGTCTGGCCTTGGGTGGATAAAAGATGAGTTCTCAAAGGCAGCAGACACATTTGATAGTGTTTTGCCCTAAGAGACAGTGCACAGTGCACAACAAAAGTGTATGGTGGGCTAAGAGTTGGACCTGTCTATCCACATTTCATCTTCATTTTATGATCTCTTTTATGGTTAGAAAGATGAACTACATAAGCTTCTCTGCAATTCAGAATAAAATTGTATCAGAAGGACAGACTAGTTTAAGATGAGAACAGTTAATGCTTTTGCCAAGCTCAAGAACCGTTACTCTGGCTTGAAGCCAGGATATCTTCAAATCCAGATCCCTGTAAGCAACAAACCATCGCCCTTTAATGACTGCTGGATCAGCATTGTCACTTGAAAAAGGGGTTGAAATGAGTACTGAAATTAAAATAGCTTTAACACCACAGTTTCTAAATGAGTTGCAAAATAAGCTGGAATGAGTTTGCATGAGAAACATTTGCTACTAAGAGTAAAACTACAGGACTTGAGCCAGGCCAGCTGTGCTACTGCTCCTCCTTTGCTCCTGTACCAGTAGGTGCCAGAGGCTATAGACTCTGGAGGTAGAAAACACGTTTCATTGCTCTCATTTGATTCCCTGAGGCTGACACATGGAGTGGAGTTGACGGCTCCACAGCAAGCTGTGTCTAGCCTTCTTTGGCTGGAGGAAAGATTGCTGATGCATCGTGCTTTGAGTTTTGGCAGGAGAGACCGACAATGTTAAGGCAAAAGAAAAGAGAGAGAGACTTTAGAATTACCAGCTCTTTAAGGCAGGGCTGCATGTGGTATACAAGTTTACAAGCAACCGGAGAAACAGGTCATTAAAAGGTCTCCTTGTAGTTAGATGTAATAGACAGCTATTCACAGGCTGAAGTTCAAGTGAAAGGTGCTCTGGGAAAATCTAAATAAGGCATTTGAAGTCAGGACTCAAGAGGTCAAGAGACAGAGAAGGTGAAAGATAAGGGTCTGGGTATGCAGTAAGATGTAATGAAGCTAACAGGTAAACAAACAATGAGGAAAGAAAAAATTTATGGGTCACAAATTATCCATTGGAAATTATAGATATAAAAAACTTAAAAGAATTTTCATATGTGGTTCAGCAAGAGAAACCACATCGGTTAATTTCACGTGAAGAACAACAACAAGAAGACCTAAATCTGGAGTAAGTATCAGCAAGGCAAAATAAAATACTTGTATTTGCTGTATAGGAAATAAAGGAGGAAGACGGTCAGCCTCTCAAGAGTTACAGAAATGTGAAGTGACTTGAACTCAAAACTATTTAAATGTGTTATGTAGCAACACAAGTTTTAAAGGCTTATTTTAAAAAAAAAACAATGGGATCCAATAAATAATACAGACCAGTTACTGAGGGATGCACAGCTAGTTTATTTTCCAGGAAACTGGGAATAATCTTTTCCTTCTTTTCAAGACCATGAGTTTGTGAATGCACTGTAATAGTCCCATTTTTATCATTATTTATTCAGCACTCATGAAAATACTGTTGCCAGCCTAAGCATTTTAGAATTCTTACATCACATTACCTTGAGTAAATGTGTTCAGTAATGTGTATACATTGAACTTGAAGAACCTAGAATGCATCAGCAGTGATAGAGAGCATGAGGTAGATCACAGTAGCTCAGTGGTTGTCATATTTACTAAAGTGGTTCCTCCACGTGAGCTGTTCCTATCCCTCAGATATAAGAAGACTTAAAATGCCATTTAAATCAGTCACTGCATATAAAGAATGTGAATTTCACTGTTTCATTTTTTGAATTTCATCATCATTCATTGATTAATTTTGCTTTATCTTAAAAAAAAGGGAAAAACATTATTAAGCAATATAGCACCACGCATTTTGGGATGATGTGGTGTCATGTTGTGTTTCTGTATTAAAGAATCAAACCCATCTCTGAATCCAGACAGCCCGAAACCATCTATAAATGCAGTGTTATAGTTTGGTTAATTGGCAAACACCCTAAAAACATACTGAAAATATGTTTGGCCTGGTTTCCACACATATCAAAGAGGAGAGACTCCTGGCAAATCTGGAATCTGTATTTTGAACAAGGAATTTGAGAGCCGGCTTGTCACATTCTGTAACAAGATTGCACATTACTTTAGAAAATGTACTGAACTAGACCTGATTGAACATTACAAAATAAACCATTGTAATAACAAACCAAACTACTTTATTTGTTGGACCTAGTAGTTTCAAGTGTAATCAGCAAACAAATTATAATAAAATTATTGTCTTGATCCTGAATTTTTTTAAAAGAGATGCGTGAATCTTAGAATCACTATCAATGCAGCACCTTTTTTTATCCTCATTGTGTATGTTGCAGAAGAACATTTTACTTTGTTTGCAAGCCTTTCATTACAGACTGGTGCTCTCTCCTCCCTTGCATCGACAGTAAAAAATTGTTGCTCACCTTTTATGCAGGGCCTGCCTGGACTTGAATTCTGCGTAAGTCAGTGGGACTGGCACCGAATCATTCTTCCGATGTCTGGCAGGGTGATTTGCACACACAGAGGTGACAAAGCCCTTGCTCAAGGAGCTTATGCTGCACTGGAGGCATCAGTGACCAGCAACAGGCTCTACTAAGAGGGAAGACAGGGAGGGTCAGCAGTCACTGGCAGAGGAAGCATCGACAGATTGCCCGAGCCATTTTCTTTATCTATCTTACTGCCTTTTTTTTTTTACCACCTTCTCAGTTCTTTTTAATTTGATACAGTCAAAGAGAGTCAGGATGGAGATTAGCAGTGGGAAGGTAGTCAAACAAGTGAGCCCCAAGGGAAGATCTAAAGAAGGTGGATTAGGATCTCCAGTCGGCGCGGCGAGGTCGGGTGAGGTGGCAAAGGAGGATCTGCAGCTGGCACGCCATTGCATAGGCTCCAGAAAGGTAAGCGAAATTATTTTCCTTTTCTCTAAATACTATTTTAGTACCTGGAAGTGTTTGGTTTTCTTTTTAAATAGGAGTCCAATATTCTCCTGGCCTTGTGCTGCAGGAGCACTAAATGCCCCACACTGCTGCCTGACGGGCCGATGGGCGCACACGCCTCCCCGTCGTCCTTCCCTAAACGTTCTGCCCTGGCGCTGGAGCTCCGTTCCACTAATGTTTCCGCCACGCCGAAGAGAAAACGCTTTCAGTATGTTAAGAAAACGGCCGCACCCGGACAACACCGCCCCCGAGGGCAACGCCATCAGGGAGACACGGGGGATCCGCCCCCCTAACATGGCCCCCAAGGGAAGCGCCGGGACGGCAGGTGGAGGNGGGTGCAGCCGTCTGGGGTGCCACTGGGGAAGCGGGAAAGGGGAGAGCCTTACGCTAGGGAACGCCGGCTGATAAAGGCAGAGAAGGCTCAGTCATGTGCGTGACGGGGGCTCTGTTGGTTCCTGAAACTCTATTCCCTTAAAGATACAAATAAGGGTTTTTTTGCATGCGTTTTTTTCTGCAGAGCAATCAAGTAGTTTTTGCTCTTTGATGGGGGTGAGTTTGGAAGATGCAGGGCAGGCTGCCAGCTCAGCTGAACCCTGCAGCAGCCTTGTTGGCGTCTCCCCTGGGAGATGGGTTACCAAGAGCAGCAGAGAAGCAGGACATGCACCCGTCACTTGACAGACACCTCTCTGTTTGCTGCAGGGACTGAGTGAGTACAAGAGAAACTTCAGATGGAAAACCCCAGAGTTCTGTAGCCCATCCCAACAGCAGAAATCCTCGTGGGCAGGACTTCGGTCGGATCAGTTTGGTAAGCACCCCTGAAAGCTGCCACCTTGATTGCAAATCCTGCTGCTGTCCAAACCAACTCTGGTAAGAATGACCCTAGGCCACAGTTGGCCTAGAGAGGTTTGGTGGCCACAGTGAACTGGTAGTGTTTGCAGGGCACTTTATACAGTTAAAAGTTTATTCCTGGTCATCATTGAGAATGGTTTTGAATGCCATGTTCTTTCTGGTTACACTGAAACTTTCTATTAATGTTAGTGATATTTATATAAAACTTCAAAAAATATGTGGTTTCTTAGATAGAGCATAAGCTGAGTGCCAAACATGAAGTGCAGCTGCAGTTGCTAACCCATACAGGGGATGTAGGAGGAGGCCCTGGGTTACCTGTGGTGCACGGAAACAGTAAGCAAAATCCTGTATTTAAGAGGAGGCTAACTTGGGGCAAAGTTTTGTGAGTTTGATGCAAAGTAAAACTGTTACGAAGAATAAGAGGGACAGCTAGCAAAAAAAGATGAGCATTAAACAGAAAAGCTTGTGTTGTTGTATCCTAGGAGTTAGTTGTTGTAGACATTGTCATGGCAGGAAAACGCAGGGTTGGGAAGTAGAAGGCACAGTAAATAGCCTCTGGACTCCCTTAGGGAGTTGAGGAATAAGAGTAAGCTGGAGAGTGATAACATCTTCAGTGCTTTGAGAAGAAGTGGTAGAAAATAGCAATTATTGTAGCGGCACAAGACAGATGAACAAAGTTGTGCAATATATTCCAGTATATTCGTTCCTACAATACAGTAAGTGTTCTAAATCACAGCCTAGTAATTGTGAAACAAACACTGGGAGTAGGGCTTGGTTACGGTCAGCATGTTAGATGTTTTAATAAATAATTTAATTTTGCTAAAGATTGTGCTTTATATTACTGCTTTCTTCCATTACTGCAAAAGATACATTTCTTTAACCTTGCTTTTCCTAGCACATGCGTCTGTGTGTGGGAACCCGTATTGAAGAGTTTTAATAAATTTGACCACTTTAACAAATTCTGAAACACCTGAACATCCAAACACATTAGCTTCTTTTTAAAATTGGAATCTATGCTTCTTTGCTAGTCAAACTAAACTGCAATTTTTACAAGACTTGCAATAAAGTCAGAAGTTAGCAATACAGCAGTTTCTCCTCCTCACATTGTAGCAGTGGTTTTGTGCATGCTTGGTGTAGTTTTCCTACATCTTTGCATTCATTTTCACTCCCACCTCCTTTCTGGCCATTTAACCATCTGCATTTTCAAATGTCGCTTTTGACACGTCATAGGACTTGCAGTTTGTTTTTGGTAATTCACTTACGGATCTCCCTGTTGAAACACATAGTTGGCATTTTTAAGAATGACTAGGAACATCACCAGAAAATAACCACTGCAGGTGCTCCAAGTTCTTTTCGGCTACTTTTCTGATGTTCTTCCACAGGAATTCTCTCCTACCGCCTGTGTGTGTTGTTGGACATGCAGACATTGTAGCTTTTGCTGTAGTTTGTTCTCCTGTGTTGGTTTTTCATGAAAGTGTTTCTTTCAGCCAGTTCGGGGCCTTCACTTATTTTTCTGTTACAGTTGATCGCTTTGCAGTTGGATTATGATTTCCCACTTTTAATGCATTCAGTCATTCAATCCTCTTCTTAAAGTGGTGGGGTAATTTTATTTTCATCTGCATGTGTAAAAGCCAGCAATTCTTTAAGATAGCCTGATACCTGGTTTTGTTACATAGTCATTTTACAATTTTGGCAGTGTTTTTGTGTTCGCACTGTAAAAACTCACCAGCCAGCTGAGGCAGTGTTAAGTCACAGTTGTATTAGGTGAACAGAGATTTGGCACTGTCCTATCACAATCGATGAGAACCTGTTCAGCAAGGTGTATTGTGTATGGGTAATAAGAAGTGTTTGTGTCACGCTTTATTCCTGCAGGCTGGTTATTCTATATCTGTGTTAACGACAAACTTTTCACTGCTGTGTTAGTTTTCCTATTGTTGTTCAACTGCCGGAATCACCTTGCAAAAGATTGTCTTGTGGTTCTATTTGCTTTATAAGGTTTTATCCAACACAGTCCTGGAGCACCATGTTCCCATCTCTCATTAGTGGAAAGGAAAGGCATTCATAGATAGAAAAGAAGACAAGGCTTTCACGGCTGTGCCCATAATTCGTACATTGTCATTGATCAAAGATATGAAAATCAGTAGCAATGATAAACTTTCAGTTTATTCTTCTAATAGAGTGCTTTTCTGTCTTCAATAGAATGTTTCTATTAACCTTAATGTCTTTTTTCAGGAATCACAAGAGAACCAAAGTTCATTTCCAAGAGAAGGGTACCTTACCATAATCCACAGATTTCCAAGTCCTTTGAATGGACAGCAGATTGTGATTTGAATGACCCACTTGAAACTGAAGCTCTTAGAACTGCAGAGCTGCACACAGAGAACAACAAAAACAATGATGTGAATCAGGAAACAACTGAAACGACAGAAGGACCCAGACTCCCTCCGAAAGTTTGGTCACATTCAGTAGATTCTAGAGGTGAAACAGCTCTTGCCCTTGCAGAAAACAACATGAAGAAATCACCATCTGCAGCTCTACCAAATCAAAATGAAGCATTATCATCTCCAAAAAAGGAATTGGAAAAAATGGGTGATGGGGTAAGGGAAGTTTATTTGTTTTTTGGGGGGTTTTCTTTGGTTTTTGTTTTATTTTTTTTTTTTTCAGTTGACCAGTATAAGGATTACTGGTCTGATACTTAGAGTAATTTAATGTACATAGAGGAGCTCCTGTCACCTAACTCTCTCTTTAGTTCTGTATACATTGTAGCTTCTCTTTTTGAGACCAGATTTTGGTTCCACTTAGGTCAATAGGGATTTGCCCTTTATGTGCCATCACTATTGATTTCAGATAAGCAAGGAGTTAGCCAATAATATATAGACTTTTTGAGATTGTCTGCTATAATGACAAAATGTACTTTGCAGTAGTTTAATTCATAAAACCAAAACCATTGCTTTGAAAATGTACATTGAAAGGTATCTGACTTGGAAAACATTGTTGGAAAAGGAACAATTGGTGGTTGTTGTGTTTATTTTTTTTTTTCTGTATCATCAGCTTCACAGAAGCCTTCAGAGGAAAGCAGACATGAATATTTCACATTTAAATACTTTCCCCAGAAATTCTGAATATCAAAGTCAATTTGTTTGGAAGAGTCCTCATGAAAAGTCACCAATACTTGCAGCTGAACAGGTAACTTTAAGGAATCCAAAAAGTAATTGAGTACTTTATGTATAAGCAAAGCTGCTTACCATCCAAGATTTCCTTCTTCCTCTTTTGGAAGGAGAACAAAAAACTTGAATGTTGTTACATGATTTTCTTCTCTCTCTCTCAATATACAAAAGTACAATGTAATTAGATTTGTTTTCCTGTGATTCTTTGTTGTAGCTAGCTCTAATTACTCGTTCTCCTTATCCCTGGTTGTATTCCATTGTTTCTAAGGGACCATTTTCTTCTGTTTGCATTAATTTACCTTAGGAGCTCCAAGAGCCTTCTCAATGATACCCTTCATTTTTATGTTATCTAGTATATAGCTAATCAACAGTTATTCAAGTTAGGTTATAAGTCAGACTTAAACTCTGATAGAAAAGCTGGGGAAAATGTACGTTTGTGACATATGGCGTGATCTGTTAATTCAGCACCCCATGAGGTGGTGACATCTTACCACCTATTAGGCAAATTCTCTACCTTGGTTTATAATAGTGTTGACTGGAAAATAGTGGATAGCTCAGATTACCTAAGCGCTAAACATCCAATTCTAAACCACAGAACAGTTGTCTGCTACTTATGGATTGGACAAATACGGAGGACTCATAGGGAAGTTTTAAAAATTACGGTCCTCTGTACAACTCTGAAGGTGAACTGTCTTCCAAAACAAACAGGGCCTCTGTTGGTGAACTTCAGTAAGAACAGCATTTCACCACAGGTTTAACTGTGTCTGACTCGGTCACTTTTAAATGTATTTTTATCAGTTGAAGTTTTTTTTCAATTTGTCCTAGTAGTTAATTAGCCTGAACATGCTGTACTTGTGCACGTGACCATCTCCCTGCTCATATGTGAGTGTATTTGCATGAGTTGGTTGACTGATTTTGAAAATTTACCCTTAAGGTAATCACTCATATTTATTTTTGTTTGTTTTGTTTTGTTTGTTTGTGTGTGTTTTTCCACCAAGGTTATTTGCAACACAAATAAATCCGTGCCTTCATTTAAATCTCCTGCAATTACTCCTGGAACTGCATATGAGAGAAGTTCCAAAGAAATTCCCAATTCTCCTTCTGTTAACGGTCCACAAGAGAGAGGTGGTTCAGAAGAGAAAGAACTTCTGGTTTGTGACCAAGTAAATATTTCCTAAAAGAAAGGTGTTAGTATACTTTTGTAATGGTGATTGTTCTTTTCTATAATGTGAGGGTGGGTTTGAGATTTTTTTAGTTACATTTCAGAGCTCTTGCCAGTGACACTGGACTTGGTAGTGTGTTCACTATAAAAGACTGAAAATAACACTATTTGCTCATAGAATGTTAGGGCTTGGAAGGGACCTCTACAGATCGAGTCCAACGCCCCTGCCAGAGCAGGATCACCCAGGGCAGGCCACACAGGAATGCATCCAGGTGGGTTTTCAAAGTTTCCAGAGAAGGAGACTCCACCACCTCTCGGGGCAGCCTGTTCCAGGCTCTGTCACCCTCACAGGAAAGAACTTTTTCCTCGTATTGAGATGGAACCTCCTGTGTTCTAACTTATACCCGTTACTCCTTGTCCTATTACTGGGCACCACAAAAAAGAGACTGGCCCCTTCCGCTTGACACCCACCCCTCAGATACTTATAGACATTAATAAAATCCCCTCTCGGCCTTCTCTTCTCAAGACTAAAGAGCTCCAGTTCGTAGGGGGTTCTGTAGTGTGTTCTGTAGTTTCTGTAATGCATTTGTCCAGTTTACAATGACATTTCGTATGTTTTTCCTGTCACCATAATTTATGAGTTTTCAAGTGGGCTTTGCTTTCTTTCTTTTTTTTACTTGAAACATTGTTTTTAGTCATTATGGTAGTTTCTGAAATCTAAATCCTGATTTATGCTCCCATTGATACTAGTGTGATCTCTTGGTGTGCAGGAGAGCTGGAGCTTTTTGGATCTCATAAATCAGACACAGTGTAAATTAAAAAAATATTTTGATGCCACAATTGGAACTAGTTTTCAGCCAGTAGTTATAACATGAAGAAACATAGAAAAAGGGTTACAATTCATTTCCCTTTGTGTTGGTAAGTGGAAAGACAAGTAATTGTATTTAGCGCAGTGCTATAACGGCATTGCGTAGCCTACTTAGGCTCTGTTACTCATGTTCTTTTTCAGCCGATGTAAAGAAAGCGTGAAAGGCATGAGGCTTTCAGAAAGCATTAGTGTGTTCTTAATATTAGAAATTCAGCTTATGTTTTCCCAGGAGAGCTAGTAAAGTGAAGGAGGAAAAAGCATGAGAAGGGAATTTTAGTGAAAGTGTCTAAAATATGTTTTGTTTGTACCAATATCTCTTCTCTGATGAATACCTTGAAAAGGTTTATGGAGATTTTGGTGGGCTTTTTTTTCTTTTTTTTTGTTTATTTTCCTTGAATTTGAACAATATCTGAGAAGATCTCTAGTAGAATCAGAAAACGTGCATGAGATTGCCAAAAGAATAAAAAAAGCAGGAAAAAATAATCTTTGATGTGGGAACGGAACAAGTCGATCTGACCCTTATGGCAAAAAAATTAAAAATTTGCCTTTTGGTTTGACTATAAAGCTAATAGTTTGGCTTTTATTTATTTATTACAAATTCCAGAAATATACATGTTAAGTCTTACATGATTCAAGTTAGAATGCACAGGTACCATATTAATGTTACTTCTGTGTTTCACATTACATTCATTTTGTAAAGTGTACCAAATGGATCATCTGACTAACTGAATGTTGCACTCAGAATCTTACCTTTGACATTTTGCTAGTTTATTTTTGTATTAACAAAGGAATGTAATATTCTCATTCGGATTAAATATGCAAAACAGCTAACACTAAAAGAAAATTAACATTTTGCAAAAACTTGATGTCAGGAGGAGTATGGGGGTATTTCAGATTGTTAGCTAATGTGGTATTTTTAAAATTATCTTTGCCTTAGAGTAAGAGGGAAGAACCGTTTCAAAAGCCAGCAGAAGATGCAGCAAAACAAGGGAAATCAAAACAGAAACATCCTAAACAAAAAAAAAAGCAACATATCAGTCCAAAGCCCCTCTCTTTACATACAAGTCGTGGGTATGTATAAAATAGGAAAACCTAGCCTAGTGAATAGGTGTACAGCAGCCTAATATTTCAGATGGTGAACGATGGACCTTTAACCACGCCATGTGCCGGGATTGATCTTCCTGTGGGTACANGATGGTGAACGATGGACCTTTAACCACGCCGTGCTATGGTTGCAGGGGCAAATGTCCCCTTGCAGTGCTGGGATTGATCTTTCTGTGGGTACGTCTAAACCTGGTCTTAATTTCTATCCCCTTCTCTGGGCAGCGAAAGTGGAAGCTTTGTTATCTCATTCATTCAGTTGAACCTCTTGATGCAATAATAATATTATTGATAAATTTAACATGGATGCAATTAAATTGGTGCAGTGCTGCCCCTCCAAACTTCCAGTGAGTGCTTTGGAAGTTGTAGTTACCTTTCAAACTGCTGTCTTGTGCTTGCTCCATGCCTTAAAACTGTGATGGTTGTGCTTGATGTCTGCTTTTTGTAGTCCATACCGCCTTCTGTCCTAGATTAAAAATAGCAAACACATGAGGGAAGTAGGGAAGTAAAGAATCTGTCCTATTTAGGGTAATCTGACAAGCATGGAAATAAAACAAAATTGTACGTTACGGAGCGCTGTCAAAGTATCATTTTCTTCTGCCAAGTACCTACATTGCAGGAAACAAACTCGTGGCTGCATTTTCTACACATCTGAGATATGCCAAGAGAAATAAAAGCCCAGTATCGATGTAGGTTTTAGAATGCATAAATTAATCTTTCTCTGCTGTCTTTGTGCTTAATGTATGCCCCAGTGATTGCTTCCATTCATATGACTTTCTGGCAGTGTTAAGGCATTAAAGGTGGGAGAGGAGACTTATCTTCCAATGTCCAACAGCATTCAGACTTAGATAATTACAAAATGATCACCCAAATTTCCATGAAATAAAATTGCTTTATGAAAAAATGGGTAGGTATAATGTAGTTAAAACCTCAAACTCCTGTTTTTGTAGCGCTCTGATGTAGATCATAGTCAGTTTTGCAGTGAATAGTGTGTACGATTCTGGATCATGTGCTATCACTTCTTTCATTTAAGGACAAATTTCTGCCTCTTATGCCTTTAGTGTGGTACCACAAGGCAAAATTTTCCAAAGTAGTCACTGGAAAAATAGCTGTCAAAATATACAAGTTCTGAATATGCAGATGGGACTGTTACTTCATACGTAAGCTGCATTGCACAGCCTGCTTTTGCAGCAGAATGACTGGGATCAAGGCACAGCAGTAATGTGGTTTCTTGAGCTAATCCATTAGTTTTGCAACCAAAACTGAAAGAATTCTGTCAGTTTCAAAGAAAGGGACATTTGGAAATAAATTTTGACTATAAAGTGTTTTTTTAGCCTTGGCATTTTTATTTTTACAAGGTGCATTTTATTTTCTGACTTCAGGCTTTTATGATCTGTTTCTGAAGGATGGCTGAAAATGAGAGCTTTTCACCCAGTGCTGAATATATTAAAATAAAATTAGTAATGTTCTGAAGCAAGATGAAAACCAAAACTTTTAGATTTAATATGGTAAATCCACAGTTCAGTGCTCAAGGACTTGAAGTATTGCTTATTGCCTGCAATAGCTTAGATGGTGTTAATTTTTCTGTAAGTATGTGTGTGGCAGAAGGGAAAATGAATCCATCTTTTCAAGTACTGAGGCCTTTAGAAGATCAAAGCCAGTAGGAGGACATAGTTAGATGAATTATAGTGACCATTGTTCTGGTAGTCAGATGTTTCTAGCCCAAAACAGTTCACCCCACCCATATGCAGAGTGCCTTTAGAATGGAGTTCATAGAAGGAAACCAGGCATTTTTAAAAAATGCACTTTCATCAGTGACTTAAGCCAAGATGCTACACTTCCCATTGAATTAACTGAGGTTTATGTTTGTATTATATTCTGCTGATTTGGCTGTTGGGGCAAGAGCTTCTAGCAGAAGGGCTGTGAGGAAAAACCAACAGGAATAACTACTTGAAGAGCCACCAACTGCGAATGAGCTTTTTCACAGCTTTCCTAGTTGTGTTGGTGATGAGTTGTGTTTCAGAGCATGCATTTCTCACGTCTCAGCCCTGGCGTTTAAGAGCAATTATTCTTGTTTATATAACTTTAAAAGTGTTCTTAATGTGTGTTCTAGATATCAAGCTTTACTCTTTCTGTTTTTTTTTCCTCTTCTCATCCTTCATTTTTTAGGAAGATAAACACTGAATATAGGTCAAAATTTTTATCTCCAGCCCAGTATTTCTACAAAGATGGAGCTTGGTCTCGTATTAGGAGTAAAGTTCCCAACCAGGTGAGTATTCTTAAAAAATCTGTAGCATGAGTGTACTTTGTGTTTTGATCGTTAGATACAAAAAACTTTGAATTGTGGCGTTTATGAGATGTGGTTTTGAGATTGTAATGCTGATGACTCAGGCTCCCAAAGGTGAGTATACAAAGACAATTAGGTTCTGCAAAGTCAGTCTAAGATACAGCAAAAAAACTCAAGAGACAGTGTAACTGAAAGAATATATTAATATGACATCCAAAATGAGGGAGGAGTTTTGTTTCCCTTAAAATCAGAATCATTCAGAACAGAGTCTCTTGGTGTAGGTAATCTCTATGTTGATGTTCAGCCCGGTCTTAACAAGAAGTTTTCAAAATGCAGGATTGGATGATGGGAGGTTCCAAGGGAATAAAAGGAAGAGGCCAATGTATGTATCAGCCCAGGTCAGTGTGATAGTCAAGATCAGTTTATTATCTCACTGTGATGAATCGGTTCAAAGCAGTCAACTGAATTCAGTCCTATACAACACAAACTCAGATTGGCTGAAACTTGCAAGAGAAAAATCTTAAGTATTTTCATGTAGTTTATTTAGTAACTATGATCAGTATTGTATATTGTATAGGAACTTGTTTGATAGAACTCTGAAAAAGCTGAACAGCTTTAGGGCTGTAGGTTTTCTGAGCAGGATTATTGAGTATGATTTCCTGAATTAATCAAGTAAATCAAAACCGTTACCAGTATGCTAAGAAAATGCTGGAGCTAGTTCTGCAACTGTCAGATTTCACTGAATTGACTTAGACTTCTCGCAGTCTAGGTACAGGGGGAGCCTTCATGAGACACTGTGCATTGCTGAACGTGTGGCAGATACTTGGAAATGTGGATTTCCTTGTCAGTTGGGACAAGGCTGACGTGAAAGATGGGACAGGAGTGGAAGATGGAACTGGGGTGAATTGCTCTAGGGTATTGAGCTTTGAGATTTTGGAAGTAACATTCTCTGGGAATTGCAGGAGTAGTGTGGTAGCATTCAGTTTTATGGTTTCTTGGTGGACTTGATCTAGCAAGTTATTTTATTTCTCTTTTTAAGCAAAAAGAAATATATATCGGATATATATGGAATACTGAATGAGAACTGGATTTCAAAGTTTAAAGTATACCATAGTTCGAGATAATTCTAGATCAGATTTTGTGTATGCATGTATGAGATAATCCATTCTGTGACAACAGCCTCATGAGGATGTTAGAAGACTAAAAACAAGCAATATTTTTATCTTTTATATATATTGATATATACATTAGACTTAGTCTTGCCATCACAAAGGCTGTAGAATAACCTAAACTACTGCATGCAGCCTGCCTGTAAGCAATATGCAGAATGTTTCTGTAGAATATTTTGTCATTTTTCTGGCATGTAAGGCTTTTGTCTAGAGATGGGATGTTTCATCAGTAGTGTTCAGAGTAGTCAGGAGCAGGGCTCAGCTTCAAGAGCAACTGACTGATAGTCAAGTAAAGGGAAAGGGACACGTGACCTTGGAGTAGATGGTGTTTGTGGCACAGCCAGTTGGGAGGAGTAACTGCAGCAGAGTCAAGAGGATACAAGTGAAGGATGAATGTTCTGCTTTACCAGGCAAGATCCTTTCTGGGTCACGTTTGAGAGATGTAGGGAGTAAATATATGTGTCATTTAATTAGAACATATGAGAAATTAAGAAATTCCCACACTGTAGATACGTGTTCTGGACATGTCTGACTCTTGCATGGAGATTGTCTTGCTGACAAGGGTGTTGCAGAGGAAACTAGAAAGAAGTCACTTGGGAATGACTTCTAAATGAAGGAGTTACGCTTGCGTAGCTGGAAGAGCCAAATTAATTTCAATAGTCTAATAATGAATGCTTTATTGGTGACATACATGCTTAGATTGCATAGACGTTTTTATGTATGCATCCGTACATTAGATGCTAGTATGAGTTCATGTGGAAGGGACTTCTGTAATGGGAATTACCTGAATTTCTCCTCTCTCTCTTAGAGTTTAAATCACATGCCTGTGAGCATGTCACAGCTTAACCCTTGTAAGCAGCTGCGCCTCACCCAGCCACTTGCTCACTCCTCCCCTGTGGGATGAGGGAAGAATCATAAGGACAAAAGTGAGAAAACTTGTGGGCTGGGATAAGGACAATTTAATAGGCAAAGCAAAAGTTGTGCGTTCAAGCAAAGCTAAATAAGGAATTAATTCACTGCTTCCCATGGGCAGGCAGGTGCTCAGCCATCTCCAGGACAGTAGGGCTCCATCATGTGTAACAGCTACTTGGGAAGACAGACGCTATCACTCCAAACGTCCCCTTCCTTCCTCCTCCTTCCACCAGCTTTATATGATGAGCTTGATGTCCCATGGGCTGTGACATCCATTTTGGTCAGTTGGGGTCAGCTATCCCAACTGTGTTCCCTCCCAACTTCTTGTGCATCCCCAGCCTGCTTGCTGGTGAAGTGTGCTGAGAAGCAGAAGAGGCCCTGACGCTGTGTGAGCACTGCTGAGCAGTAAGGAAAATGTCCCTGTGTTATCAACACAGCATAAATCCAGAACATCCCCATACCAGCTACTCTGAAGATATTTAACTCTATCCCAGCCAAAACCAGTACAGCATATCAAAGTAGTTTTGTTAGTAGGCAAAGAATAATATTTGACTTGTGTAGATGTGATACAGTGTGGGATATTTTCTATATAGAGATTTAAAAAAATTTGCTATTGTTAATATTTCCATATATATATCATTGAGAGTTACAACTCTTCGAAAAGAAGTCTTTTGTGAGTGCAGTGAAAACAAAGAGCAATATTAAAGCTTGGAATTTTCCAGTCTTCAAGACAGATTGGAAGAAAACCAAGGTTAATTCTTATAACCTCTGTTAATACAAGAATAAGTATCCTCATAGACCTGATCCTTGGCCAGGCATCCATCGATATTTTTATTCTAAGAACTACAGGATAGGATCCAGCATGGCTAAAGTAGTAGGAGAGAATAAAATTCTTCATTCAGGATTGAGACATAAGAAAGAATCTAGCCATTTGACAAATACGTTAAGAGCAGATGAACGAAAGTAATGCGTAACTTGGAAAAAGAGTAAAGTGTATTGATTTTATTGTAAAGCAACAAAGGTATTTTGAACAATTCACTATATAGGCTGCCCAATAGTTCTTTCAATTTCTACATGATTCCATCCATACCTGTTCCCATACTGACATGAAATGTTCTTCAAAGCTCAATCTAACCTCGCACTGATGGGTTGTTGAGACTCCCCCCTGCTGAAGGTGCCTACAGAGCAACTTTTGCCCAAGTGTTGAGCTGATAAGCTCTGACTGGTTCAGTCTAGTTTCTCCCTTAGTTGGCACTGCGCATGTGAGTCCAAAGAAGACTTTCTGAAGTTCTGAGCCCACATGGGCAAAGGCTGTAATAGAATCCTGATGTGACCTTACACGTAGCGATTGCTCCTAGCCTGCTGCTCTACAATATATTTTTAAGGGTTGCTTTTTAGCAAGTCGAATGAAAAAATCTCTTTGAATTATGCTTTTGAAAAATTAATGCAGGCAATTCATAATCACAGTAGGACTCTCTGGGGCCTGTGTCCTGCTGAGATAGTGCTGCCTGCTGAGTCACTGAAGGAGATGGTTGTCCTTTGTACTTCTTCACAATTCACTGGAGACATAGTATTCTTTCTCCCCCTGCAGTGTCCTGTTGCTCTGGATTTATATTCCTTGTGTTGCGGCTATCATAATTAATTTTTCATTCTTCTACTTCAACTGAATAATCTGGTAGATCACTTGCACCACGCTCTCTAAACTGTCCTCTTAAAATGACAAGTATGTATTTTTAATGAGCTGTTCTTGGGAAGTTTAGTGAGTCAAATTATGGGATCTTAGCTGGTGTGGGCTAAATGGATTTTCGTCTTCTGCATCGAGTTACTTTTAGTGTGTTTAGTGAAATTTGGCCCACTTAACTGTTCCTTGCAGGAGGAATGATATGAAGTCTAGCATGAAAGAAGAATAAATAAGAAAAGCTATGAAAATGTGCTAGAGGAGGTTGTCAGTATTTCCTGCTCTTTGACATAATGCTTACTTACTGTGAACCATTTTTTAGTGAGCCAGAATTCACACAATAGTATCACAGTTATTTTTGGTCAATTAAACTGAAGTTTTGTTGTTGATTTTTCTTCCTGCACTTTAATTATGTTTAGGACTGAGGACACAAGACAGTGTGAGTGTTGACATAGTTTAACCATAAAAATGATAATGTAAAATCAGCAGTACAATGTCTAAAGAGAGGTGTTCTCACTTTTTTAAGACTAAACCTGACATCTCATTCTTACAGTTACTGATAGACTAGAAGGAATGATTTTGATGTTAAGTTTTACAATAGCACCAAGAAGTGTCATGTAATGATCAGTTCCTCACTGAGATAAGATCACTGTGGCTAGAGACAGTTGCAGAGTTCACAGCATACAAACTCAGTATTGCACATGTACATAGATCTGTTGACTTGAAATACTGATAAATTAATGTATAATCAATGTATTTTTGGTTGTTAAGGCTTAGAAATCGAAACTAATTTCCTCAGGGTTGCCAAAACCTGGTGAAATACTGGTGCTGATGTGTTTGTTTTACAGCTTTTTACTGAATCTCAGGGAGGCAGCATAGAGCTGTATTGACAGGTTTCTAGTATTTAGTTTCTTAGACTGAAATAAAGTTACAAGGGTGATAATAACAATACACTGTTGAGAGAAAACAAGAAATTTAAAAACAATTTTGTATTCCTCTCCTTAGGCATCTCAAAACACCCTAAATTCCATGTGGTATATGGAGGTTGGTTGCATCTAAGTTCCTGTTTCAGTGTTGGGAGCATTGTGTCTGAGCGCTGATGGAAAAGCTAGTATCCAGCACTAAACGTACTCACAGATGCTGCATAACTTTTTATGCTCACTGAATGAGTAATTGACAGTTTTGCTTTGGCTTTGTGGCTCAAACATGCTTACTAAATACACACTTTTGTTAATTTTTATTTCCTTTTGTTGTGTTTGCTGCCGCATGCAATGTTTGTGCTGTGGGTAGCCCTGTATTATGAGTAACTTGCCTTTCTTCTTTAGCTGCCATTAGCTAATGCAAATACATTATAATATTATAGCCTATTTGTGAATTTTAAACAGACAAGCAACTTATGAAACCTTAATGTGCAGGTGAGAGAACTTCGAGAAAGAGCAAAGGCTTACAGGCAACGAGTAGAAGGAACACACTTCTCCCGGTATCATCTCAATCAGATCTTGTCTGATAATAACAGTCTCTGGGATGTGTCCTCAACTTCCAGTTCAGAAGAAGGCATCAGCAACAACATCCGAGCACTAGATCTTGCTGGGTAAGGTCGTCATTCCTGCCTGTTATTCTGTAGCTTGGAAACAGAGCAAAATGCTTAATATAGGCTTAGCGTAGCTTGAGATCTTGGATGTTTGACTGCATTTAAGATGTGATTGGACAGAGTGCTAGATAACCTCATCTAGGCTCCCTTTCACCATGAAAGATTGGGCCAGGTGGTCTTTCAAAGACCCTTCCAACATGGGCTGTTCTACAATTCTCTGATACGTAAATTCTCTAGGATAGATGGAGGTATTTACTTTTTCACAGATATATCAGTTGATATGTGCTCAAATTGAAAATGAGATGCAGTCCAGCCTTCTGAAAGAAGAGAAAGTTACTCCTTTATAATTCTCCACAAATGCTTAGTGTGGCAACCTTAGTCTCATCAAGTCTGGAGGAATTTTGCATGAGTCATGCTGAAGTAATATTCTTCTTTCCACTGGAACGGTATGAAATATGTTTTGCCTACTCAGATGTTACCCAGTGTTCTTGTCAGGATTAATTAATCTTGTGGCTGATTCTTAGACACTGAGATGAAGACTTAGGAACTGGAACGGTGTACTTCCTTTTTCTCCTTTCTTTGAAGGCTATCAGAATGAGCAGATATTAAATCCCTTACTAGAAAAATTCAGAAATAGTATTTTGGTAAAATGTGCAGACAGCTATTGTTGAAGTGAGGAGGGGATAAAGGTGGTTTATGTCTTCTCTGAGGTCTGATATTTAATAACAGTGCCTTGGATGCCTTTGTAGTCGATTTAGTATGTGCATTACTTGTGTGTGTGTGAGAGAGAGAGATCTACCCATATGCGTGACTGTAGCTCTAATAAGGGTTGGGGGATGACATGTAGAAGAGTATTTATTACACTATAAAGTGAGATGCTAAGTATGGTGAAAATTTGTGGCGTTACTGGTTTGGATTTTTTTGCCTGTGAGATACAGAACCTCTTACTGATCTCGTTTCTGTGCACTGGGTTAATATGCACTGATTTCTGTGAGCAGTTGAGAGTTTTCAAAATTGTGCCTAAACAGGAGTCTTCCAAACTGCTTGACTGTCAAAAGGATGCTGTCAGATATTCCCTACACATGGAACTAGGTATTTTTGAGCAGTTTTTGGTTGTCATAATTTGATGTTTAAGTTAGAAATACAACCCTAATTTTACATTACATTTTTGGAAATGGTAATCCAGAAAGAGTTTTCATAGAATCTAGTTTGAAAATGGATTATGCTTAAACATCAATTAAAACTTCAGTGGAAATATAACCATTTATCTTGTGAACTGTACCACTTTTTAACATCTGAGCTGTACTCTTGGCAAAGAACTGAACTGGATGCATGTGTTGTACATGGTAGGAAACACTCTTTCTTTGTTACCTAGATTTTCTGAAAAAGAGACTGCACCAAGCCCCCAAATGCTGCAGCAACATGGCTCCAGAGAACAGCCACACCAGGACAGCACTGAGGAGAAAGATGTGTCGGGTGCTTTAACCGTTCCGGTCAAAAGGCGTTTAGTTTGGGGTGAGCAAGGAGGTACTGAAGAAAGGGAGAATCAACAACCAACAGAAGAGGAAGGAAAGCAAGATGAACAGGCTGCAGTCATGGCTCAGCAGTTAGAAGAAAACAATAAGGATGCCAATGAAGATAAGAAAATTGAGCGGTAAAGCAACATTTTTGTGGTGTATATACATAATCTTTTCCTCAAATACCTCAGAAATCTGGTGTGACTACTTTTAGTTTTGACAGTATGATAAGGAATGAGAAAGTTCAGGACATTGAGCTGATTGAGGGAAATGGATCTACTAAGAATACAGGATTTCTAACTTGAAAGACAGAAATTTGTGGAAGCATGAACAATTCTAATGATTTTTTTTCAAAACTTTAAATTTTGAAATACGGACTTCTCAGAACAGGCTTTTCATTACACAGCAGCCAAGCGTAGTGAAAATTAAAGCTCACAATTTGCTTCAAATCAACAGCATAGGATTGATAGGACTGGAAGGACAGGATACATGCTAATCTTGTGCTTAAGCATCTGTTTTTGTTTAAAAACTGGGCAAACTTAAAGAACTTGGGGAGAAAAAAAAATTACTAGCGTCCAGTAATCACCAGTGATTATGTTGATGAGTCCAGATGGGAAAAAGGTGGAGGGTTATTTAGAAATAGTGAGAGATCAATTCAATATGTACATAGTACAGTGCATAGTACTGTATTTAATGGCTGAAAGTTCCAGTTTGTATCTAGCTTCAGAAGTCTCTGGCTGTAGCTAGTACTTGTACTGTGCAAGTTTTGCGTACTTTTTTTGGTAGAAGAATATTTTAGTTTTATTCAGATTTAAATATCTTCCGCTTGGGCCCTTGTTACCATGGCCTCTAAGCATTTTGTATTCCTCATCGGGTTTTGTCTTTGGTGTTGTAGCGTGAATCAAACATGAGGAATTATAATTGTCTCCTTTGGGGATAATATCCTGTATGCAAAACGCAGGCAAAGAAAGATAGAGATGCTAAACTGAAATAGAAATTAAATGCAGGCTTTCAGAATCATCATCCTGAAAACCTTAAGTTTCTGTCTAGTTCTAGAGATCATCTAGTTCATAGAGGTGTCTCTGATTAACATCAAAGATTTTTCTGTCATCCCGCAATGTGTTTGTGTGTGTGCCAAGATCTGCTCTAGACTTGGCCATGCAGAGCACTTGCGAGTTCTCTGAGCCTGTTTGAGAGATAGCAATGAGGCATTCTTTGCATAGATGTCCTCAGAGCGTGTCTAGCATGCACTGATAGGATGAGGTTCCTTGCAGAGTGTGGGTATGCTACCACCTCCTTTTGCAGTGCAGCCGGAGAAGAAGACAGAAGTGGTAGTGCTGATTTATTTAATAATCTGGAGGCTAGAGTGATTGCATAAATGTGGGATACTTGGTTTCAGTTCCACCACGTTGACTGAAAAGAGTCAAACCCACATTCTCACCTCTAAGGTGGCAACTAGGTTCAGTTTTTCTGGGTGTGTACTTTTTCCGGCCTGTCTCTGCTGCTGCACGGCATACGTTCGAGGTTTATTGGGACAGAGGGAGCCTGAATTTCCAGGTTCAGACTGTTTATGTATTTTCTCTGGTTACATAAAAAAAATATAAAATACAGAAACTGAGGCTCAAAGGCTGGAATCCAGGACCGGCCATTGCAAGCAGATTGTTTTAGTTACAGGCAGTTGGTGTTTCATGGCTCTAACTGTCTTGCCTTAGGCTTCGTTGTAGGAATGTATTAGAAACAAAATACTTCAGCGCAAGACTCCTGAGTCCTTAGCTAATCCTTTAGCCACTTCTCTTTTTTTCTTTCTTTTTTTTTATTTTTTTTTTTTCAGTGAAAATGCCGTAGTATTGGATTCTTCTGCAGCTGTGTCAGAGTCTTCTTCTGTATCCTCGAGGACAGGCGGCAGGCTCCCTACTCCAAAGCTGAGAATGCTTGGTGGAGCTCAGAGGACTCATCATGATCTCACTACCCCAGCTGTTGGTAAAAAGACTTATAAATGCGAAGCCATATTTCAAGAGCAAAAGAAAAAAAAAAAAGTGTGAATTAATTTATTAGGTTATTTAAGGTAATAAAACATTTCTCATCTTCTCCACTGCAATAGGAGGTGCGGTTCTAGTGTCTCCTCCTAAACTGAAGTCTTCATCTTCGCAGCAGACAACACGAGGTTTAGGAGCAGACCCATCTTCAGCTAAGCAAGGTGCAAAAGAAGCTTCAAAAAGAAGGTCCTTCCGGGTGAGCAAGAAAAGCAGCATACCATTGTACATTTTAAGGATGTGTTTTTTAAGTAATTGTGAATAGTTTATTTAATAAAGCTTGTTGTTCTAAAATTCTCGTCATCTGTGACTAAAAAAGGCCAACGTCTGAATAAATATTTGGGGAAGGATCAAGCAAAGGAGTTTATATTATTGGAACTCCATTTTGACTTTTTCTGCTAAATGCACAGGATCTGTTTTAAAATTGAAAAAGTAGCCATCAGGAGCTGATTTCCCCACTAACATTGCTGTAGTTTGCCACTGACACAGGGCACAGCTCCAGAGTCCTTGACTTGAAAGAAATTCAGGATGAAGAGGTTGGTGCCTATGTACAAGATAGGTCGATAGGCAATAATAGTTTCATTCTCCCTTTCCTTTACTTCTATGGTTCTTTTAGTTTGCAGCTTGGATAGTTACTAAAAGAAAAATAGAAACATTTCAGAGTTGTTCAACTGCTGTCTTCTCAAAATCGTGGGGTTTTTTTTGTCAAGTTGTACTTGGTCTCTGTTCTACAAAGGCAGCTACCATTTCACTGCATACATCCTCTGTAGAAAGTTCTGTAATAGAAGCAGATAACACAGCATGAAAAGTTCATCACAGAATCGTGGAATGCGTTGGATTGGAAGGGACCTTAAAGATCATCTAATTCCAACTCCCATGCTGTGGGTATGGACACCTTCCACTAGACTAGGTTGTTCAAAACTCCCGCCAGTAAGGCCTTGAACACTACCAGGATGGGGGCATCCACAGCTTCTCTGGGCAACCTGTTCCAGTGTCTCACCACCCTCACAGACATGTTGGTTTAAAATCTAAGAACATGTTTTTTGATAAGAAGAAAATAAGCTTTTGGTTTGACCTGACTAGCTTACTTTCAGAACATGTTAAACACTTGTTATTAGGAATAGATTTTCTTTAAGCTGTCACAAGCTTGAAAAACTTAATTCTTCCAGTACCCTCATGAGAAGGGTACTGGAACATTTGCTGCTTATGTGAGGATCTGTACTGGAAGGCTGCGTATGAGATGTTGAGGTTTTGGTTTGTTTTCTGTTGTGTTTTAGCCTGATGTAGAAGTGGAACCTGTTTCAGTCCTTACCTCTCCACCTGCTGGGCTGGGAACTTTGGATCCTCTTCCACTCAGGCAGGATCAGTGGCCTCCTAACAGTGTTTCTGCTGTGCAAGCGCCTCTCACTTCAGCCCATCAAGAGCGTTCCTCTACACCTCCTGTGCTGAAGTCGGCCAAAAGCTGCTTTGTGCCTTGCTGGAGTCCTTCTCGTCGTATTCAAGGGACTCTCAAGGATCCCGAATTCCTGCATAATGGTGAAGTTTGCGTACTAACTGGCTGTTAGAGTGCTGCAGGGTAGAAATGGCTACCATGCAGTGTTCAGGCCTAGAGAGTACTGAGCTTGCCTTACTCTACAAAAAACGTGTTGTTTGTAAACAAAAGCTTTTCTACTGTGTGTTTAGTCTTGCTGAGGAAATGTGCACCATAGTTTCAGATTCCACTGATACAATTGTGTTCTAGTGGTCTGTTGTCTAATTTTGCCTTATTAATTTCAATAAGTACTTACTGATTTTAGGAATAATTTGGCTTAGCATGAACAGTTGTAATTTTTAATTTTTAGGTGACAATTGGATGCTGTGACACTTTTCCAGCTGCAGTTACCACCAGCAGTGTGCAACTGGGGACCTTTATAGTGTAGCATGACTTTGCAGGAGTTGTGAATTTCTGGGAGATAAGCTCCCTAAATATTTCTGCAGGATATGGAAACAAAAAAGCCATCTAGAGAAGATTTATTTGATATTGAAAAAAGCTATTTCTTGGCTGAGGAGGACTTTGTGCTGGAGTATTTAAAAAAAAATAAATTAACATTTAGGAGTACTGGGTGCATAAATTTGATAAAGAAAAGAATCTTTACTCTGTATTCAAAATAAGTTTATACACCTAAGTCACCATTCCGGAAAGACTTTCTGTAACTGCTTAAGGTCCCACAATTCTTGGTACTTTTATTGTAAGCATTAGCTAAACTAAAGTAGTATTTCCATTCTAGAATGGAGCCAATAGTTGTCAGGTTAAGTGGGGTGGTGAAATCCAGAGAACTTGCTTGGAAAGAGGTTAAAATTGATCCCGTGTTTTGGTTCTGCACCTCGAGTGCAGTTCACTAAGTAATTTTTATCATCTGGTAAAGATAGGTGCCTTCAGAAGAATACAGTGAAATAAGTTTATTTTTCCTCAGCCTAAAGTCAAGGGGTCTTGTGGAGTTTTGGTATGTTTGCTATTTATAGCACTCATGTTTTAGAAATAATATTGTTACATTTTTAAATGTTGTAAAATGAAATATTATCCTTTGTCTGTTTTGAAATGATTCAAAAATATGCTTTTTACCTTTTGTCTTAGGGTATGTTGGCAATCCAAGAGTGAGGTCTTTCCAGTTGCCCCTTCAAGAAAGAAATTACAATGATGAAGGTATTTCTTATCCCAAAGTATTGCTGTATGTCATGTGTATAATACCTCAATTAATTTTAACCTTTGCACTGATGTGAGAGGTCTCTGAATGCAGTAAGTACCACATTGTTTCATCAAAATAATTTGAAAAACTTTCATTCTGGTAATCTGAAGTATGAATGTGAAGGTATATTGTAGTATGAAATAAACCATGAAATGCAGCTGAAAATTAATTAGATCATTGTGATTCAATATGGTTAATAGAGCTTGCTCAGTTCCATACCTAAAATTGTTTCCTCCCCACAGATTTGTTTTTTTTAAAGCTTTTGTGTTGATAGCAACAGAAGCAAACGCAAAATAATCATAGCCCAGGTTGCAGCTGAAGTACCTTGAGATGCAACTTTAAAAGTACCAAAGATCTTTTAATATATTGCTTGTGACACTTCAGCACCAGATATGCAGCATACAGTGAGTCTACTGACTTTAGCACCTGTTCCTCTGCTCAGTGTATTAGGGGTATCTTCAACGTCCCATTACTCTGACTGTTATTTTGGCCCTTTTTTTCTGTTTACTGCAAAGCTAACCTAGGGGAGCAGCCAATGCACAGCCTATCAGTGCATTTTCTTGGCCCTTTTGTAGACAGACACAAAAAAACTTGTTCAGTAGCGTGAGTCAACCAAAGGCACTGTAGCCTCATTAACTTGAGCTGCTCTATATTGTTCCTTAGCGTAGTGTGTCAGGTTGAGCTTGGTGTAGTGCTGTGCTAGTTCCAATCACCTGTGTTTGGTTTGGATTAGAATATGGGCAGAGCTATCATATCTGATTACAGTTTATTTATAAATTACACCGCAGATAAGCCAAAAGCTTTTTTCTGTACCCCTTACGCTTGTCTGCTCCTTGGTTTTAACCAAAGTTCGGGCTGATTCTCTATTTTACTCATTGCAGTTGGCTGAAAAATGTGTGGGTTGTGCAGATGGCTCAGCCAAGCATCTGTGTATCTACATAAAACACACAAAATCCTATGGTGCTGTGCACCTTCCCACAAGCTTGCTGCACACAGATTAAATGCTGCAACTGCTGTTTCTTTTACCTTTTGTTTTTTTTCCTATGAGCTGAGTGGCGTATGAGCTTTCGGAAACAGGTGCAATGTGCCAGCTCGCAGACGTTTCATGTGCCCATATTTGTTCATGTGCATACAAACCTGGGAGTTATTCCAATGACATGTCTGTTTGCAGAAGTGCAGTTAGTAAAACATGGGAATATAGTTGTTATGCATGGTGTGTGAGCCTGTTACAGGCTGTTTGGATCACTGTAATTCAAGAATTTAGAAATGCTGCAAAAAAGTTAATTGAGACACAGACAAAGTACAGGTTCTGTTGGAGCTGAGCTGTGGATTTTTCTTTTTTTAATTTTTTTTTTGTTTGTTTGTAATGAGGGCTGGGAAGTAGCGATACAGTTCTTTTTAATACATTGCAGGAGAATGGGTGTGATTAAGGTAACTTACCATACAAAGCATCCTGATGGAATTGTGACAACATTTTAATAATAATGTTAAAAGTAGTATAGTGTGCTTTATCAGAGAAGCAGCGTCCAGGCTGTTTAATTTGAAGAGCTGTGCTGGGTGTAAAGTGGACCCTGTATACAAAAAGAAGACCATTCAAAAGTACCTTTTGAAAACATTCTTCCTGTTGTCTTTGTGTTAAACTTCCTGTTTTCTTCAGAAGACATGTTTCTTTTAACAGGTTTTGGCACACCAGCTGGGTTTGGCTCAAAAGGGCTCTTTCTGATACTTTGTCCTGTATTACTCTAAGGTTGTCTGCTTTTCTTGAAGCAGTGGGTTGCTTTCATGAATATGTTATTGTCAGAGTCTAGTCTATACGGACTTCAGTGGCGGAGGAGTGATTTCTGAGGTCTTCAGACACAGGACGGTAAATGTAAAGATAATTTGGAGCGTTGACAAAAGACATCTCATTCTGGAGCTTGTCAAGAGCTGGGCATGTAGCTCTCTCAGCTTCCTTAGCATCCTAGTAGCTTTCTTGTGAGATTCTTCTCCAACATGTCAGTGACCAAGTAATAGAATTAAAGTGTATTGTGGTTACTGTTTTAGCATCCGTTCTGAAAGATGGTATTAAAATACTTGTACCTTCAAAGTTTGCCATGAATGTCAACTGTGTTTTAATGTGTGTATTTGATCTTCCTATTTACTTTTTCCCTTGTTGCTTTCCCTACAGATGACAGATTGTCTCAGATTTCTGCTCGCTCAGCAGCATCTAGCTCGCTCGCTTCTCAGATACTGGAACGAGCTCAGAAGAGGAAGGATTTCTGGGGCAAGACATAATCTTTCCCACCTTTTGTACAGAAACTGCTCTGCAAAATGATTTATTTTTATAGTTTGTAGTGTACATTTAAAAAAAACTCTGTTTGTAGATATCATGTAGCATCCTCTCACTTATCACTAATATGGTCCAAGTTTTAGGGCTTGTCATCCCAATTTAAAATGTCAATATTTAAACCAGTGTTGTAAATGTCTGAGAGTTATGTCTTAATTGACTATGTCACAACAACCATGTGGGGTTTAATTTTTTTTTTTCACGATTGGCACCTCTTGAAACTGAGATAATGATTTTTTTATTAATCCAACCTGTGTATTACTTTTCAAGGTATTCTGCTGCGGTTATGCAGTATGACCTGGGACAGTATTCAGGGGCAACGTCATCATTCACCAGACAACTGAATTGCTTGATTTTAACCAGCTGTCTTAAAGGCAACTGTACTATATTTGTTTATATTACTGTGTGAATTGTCAATACTTTTACTACTTAATGCTTTTAACCCGTTACCAAAAAAATCTCACTGTTTCTTAATGAAGCTAACACAGAACATACAGGAATTTGAGAAAAGGACACTAAGCGTTAGGATTTGTTCATTGTCCACAGTTTTATGGCCAGGATGACTATTAGAGTTCAATGTGTATATCACTGCAAGTCTATCAGATGTGAACATTTGTCTTTTTGTGGACAAGACCTGAGTATAATTTCAACTTCTCTAGAAAAAGCAACCTCAGCCATCTTAAAAAGTAACCTTCCCAGCCCCACTTCAAACTCAGGTATTTAGAAATAGCTGATCTCTTAAACTCAGAAGAATGTTTTTTCTTGACTAACATGTTAATTACCTGTCCTCCTAGTTGCCTCTTTCTGGGAGACTGACATAATGTTATGATGGTCACAGTGAAAAATGTTTGTGATTTATGCTGACAACTTGTTTCATCTTTCCAAGCGATGCAAACAAGTTACCATGAAGTAGAAGAAATAGGTGGCTGGCAGGCGGTTTGGTGGTTCTTGTGTGGCTTCAGATTTTAATACTACTGTATTTGGAAATTTTATACAAGAATAATTCAAAGTTTGTACACATTTTGGTTTTGTACGCATATTACTGAAAATAAAAAAGATTGTTTGATCAGTTTTTATTCAAGTTGTGCCAGATAAAATGGTTGAGCCTGTTATGTTTGCAGTTGTCTGTGTATTTCTCTGTTTCACCTCTTCATCTGGAATATCTGTGGATTTTTGAAAGGTAAGACATTACCTCGGAACTGCCCTTTAGAAAGAATAGGTTACTACTAAAACTAGATCTGTTGATACTTGGAATTGTGGCTGGCTACACATACTTGGAATCATGACCCAGAGGAGATGGGTGCTACGCAGGCTGGAAGGCTGCTGTGCCTCGAGGGCCAGTTCCCAACAAGTTGATGTTGTTTTAAAGAGTGGGTGCTATCCAGCACTGATCATATTAGAAAACAGTGTTTGCTTCTTCCAGAAATTGTGCATTTCAGTAGCTTCCTATCAGTGGAGTTATTCAAAACAAATCAAGTTATTTTGTTTTATCTTCAGGACTTCTGGGATTATTTTGTGGCATGCATTTAATATGTAAGTTATAATTGATCAGAACGTTTCTACTGAAAGGGAAACTGTTTTTTGTGCAACAGCCTTCAAGAAAATTGCCACTTTTCCTCTAAAATGGTAGTTTTATAGTGGAAAACTTAATGGGTAAAAAATGGAAATATTTTTATTTAGGAGGGAATGTTGCCGTGCTATATTACAGATGGGTTAATTTGGGTATCTTTTGTCTGTATACTTCATATTCAACACATTTTCATGGTTCTCATCGCCAAGAGCTCTTGTCATCCATTACTTTCTCTTCTGTGGTACCCATAATTTGATTTTTGTGAACTGTATCTTCTTTTTAAATATTTTTGGGATTTTTCTAGATTTGCCTGGGATTCCTGGCTCCCTGACAGCTCTGTCAGAGTTTTTTGTGCAGGCCTGATTTTGAGGCCTGTCAAATCATAGGTGTTTTAACAGCATATGTACAAATTTTGCATACAGTATTGCACCATGAGTCTGAGGCATCTGGGTAGCTCAGAGTCTGTTAGATGTGTGCTCTATGGCACCTGTGTATTCATTTCTGCCAGAGAGACAATAGACTTGGTAGAGGAGGGAGGCATTTTTTGGTGCATGGGGGTAAAAATCCAATTTAGAGATGAGAATGGAAGCGCCTGGTGTCCCACACATCATCATGACATTATTTTCCACCTGAACAAATTTCAGCTTTTGCCTGAAATGCTAATTTAATTTATTTTTGGACAAAAGCATTTAAGGGAAATGTAGACAAACTGCTTATTTTGAGTAATGCTAGTGCAAAGCTTCTGAAGGGTGCTCTTCTGTAGTCTTCAAGGCAGACACACAGTTCCTTACGGCTGCTTTCTGGTATTGTTTATGTAGTTCGAGAGGTTTTTTTGGTTTGTTTTTCTGAATGTTTCAAACCAACCTTCAAACATGTTTCCCGTTATGTTTTCCAGCAAGCTAAACATGGAAAACAAGGTTCAAAAGTGCACCCTTTACTAGTAATTTACAAGTGCGTGATATACAGTGGATATGTATTGTTTTCTGTCAAGGAAATCTTAGAAGCCATGAAGTGGAGAGACCACATAGATAAACAAGGAGAAAGGAAGTTGCCAACAGGAGATATATTTAAGGAATAAATAGCTTTGGGAGCTTGTTGACTTAAGGTCAAGATTTACAAAACCAGCATATGAATAATGGACCCATTCAGTAAGTGTTTAATTGAATGTCTTCAGCTGCTGTTCCCACATTGGGTATAACTGCTGGGTAAATCTCACTGCTGGTGGTTCACAGCTCTCAACGGCATGTACATGTAAATAAACTGGCTGTTCCTTGCTGACTGCTGCTAGCTGGGAAAAAGCCTTCAATTACCCAGTATTCCTGCCAAAAAGCGTTCCCCTAGCAAGCCCTCAAGAGCAGACTTGATTCCAGTCTGTCACTTCTCAAAAAAACATCTTGCCAGATAATAGGCCTGTTCTGTGTCTGTGGGTATGAGAAGTGAACTCTCAGTTTCTTCTACCGAATGGTTTGGCTTTTTTTGATAATACTGGTTGGTGGCCAAGGTGTTGGAATGAAGATCTCTCTCTTCCCAAAGCTTTGCTCACACTAACACTAGTCTCCTCCTCCTCCTCTGTCTGGCCAAATCGTTTGTGGAATGACTTCAGCAAGTGGGATGAAGCACCTTTCTCAGCACTTTAGCAGTTCCTCCAGGGAGGTTTGGATGCCCATGGGCATAAAGGGAGTTTTGAGGATTTAGCTAAATGCCTACAGAAGCAGCAAAGTAATTTGTAGGCACTTACATCCTTATGTGGCTCTGGGGTTTCTTTTCAGAGTCTCAATTTCCAGTGCCTTTCATGCTGCATCGGTTGTTTCTACTTAAAATGCTGAAATTACCCCTGAAACTCTGGACTGGACAGTTTGAGAAGAATCATTTTGGGTTTTTCAGCTCTGCAGGGAAGTTTGGGAGAACATCTGAGATTGTGGATAATCACATCCAATTAAAAAAAATATCTGCTCAAATGCGTTAGTTTTACAGTAATATTTTGTTATTACTTTAAAATTTTAATGCCTTCCTGAGGTGAATTCTGAAATATAATATGAAGTATTGAAGTGTTGCTAACCTTGCAAATGTAAGCACACAAGTTTCTTTAGCCATCAGAGATAGATTCTTTTAACAAAGGTGTAGGCCACAAGGCATATTTTTGGCATATATAGTTTGGATGAAGTCTGAAGGCTGCCCAATGTTCTTCCAACGATACTTAAATCACTATGGGTATGTTGTATAGGGATTTTTCAGCCTTTTATGAATAGATCCAAGTACCATCTGTATTGCTTATGTAGATCCCTAGGTAGTAGAGTAACAACCTCCTGAAAACAGGTTTGCCTTCACCGATGCCTTGCAGGTAGCCTGAGTTCCCCCTGGACCTAAGGGCCACAGCCTGAAACCCAGTCTATGGTGCAGAAAGCTGAAAGGAAGCAAAGTTACTTACCAGCCACCAGCTTTCTCCTTCAGTCACAAATTCTTTAGGTCCAGGTACTAAGATGGTTTCTTTATCTGCTTCTTGGTGTCATCGCTGTCTGGCAGATAAGGAAAATCCGTAAGGAGTATTCCTCCATCTGACAATGGAGGAAAAAAAAATTCCAAATACTATCCATAATACTAGACGAGTAAATTTGTGGTTCTTGAAGACTGGGCAGGAAGCACAGCTTCTTTGAACAATTTAGTGTGTGCTTATTTGCATAATGCTATATTGCTTCATTACATCTGCCTGTTCCTGCAAAGCTGAGCTAGCACCTAATGTTCTAGTATTGGAGCTGTTCTTACCGTCTGGTAAAATTAGTCAGCAAAGACCCCATCACCATCTGATGCAAATGGAATTTTTGCTATGCCCTCGTTGGCCAATTTTTAGCATAGCCTGAAGCAAAATTGTTCCATTACCCGGATGCATACAAACGTTTGATAAAGAAAACAAGCCAAATGGTAATTTCCATGTGAAGTGACCTAAATTAATGTCCCGATTCAGCAGTTACACAAACCTTTGCAGATAGAAGCTTTGGGAAGAGAGGGAAAGATGGTGGTGCTGCAGTTAATTCTTTGAGGTAGCAATCAGTTCTTTGGCTTTGCTCTGCATCACAATACAGTGGGAAAGTGTTACTGACACAGCAGTGATCGCATTGAAAGCAAAAGCTGTAGAGAGAATCGTGAATGGTAGCTAACCATAAAACTCCAGTTTCATAGATATCCAAGTTTTGTTTTGCATTTTGATCTGAATTTAATGTTACGTTGAAGAAGGCTATCTGGAATACCATGTTAAAAATGTGAATGGGCTTCCTAAATACTCTGGTATTTGCTACAGTTCATCTGTGTCAGATGTGAGCTGACCTTGTGAGGTTTCTGTTTCGCAGGGTGGGTTCTAGAGAAACTTGTGGAGTGACTAGGCCCTATCTAGCACATCTAAACTTGGCTTGCAGAATGTGTTGCTCATGGGGAGAGTCCTGAGAAACTCCAAAGGACAATGCTTGGTGGTCTTGTACATCTTATTAGGGTGGAAGACTGAGAACCACACAAGACTCACCTGGGGACTGGCAGCCCTTCAGGAAGGCAAGCAAGGCCTGCTAGTGTTTACAGCTTACACACCTTGTGTGGGATCAGTTTCTTCCATTCATGAGGCTGGAATAAAAGTATAAGAGAAAAAGCACTCATTTGCTGGTATGAGCTTGCTCTTTGCAGGGGGAGTTTGGTGGTACGGTTGTGGCAACAAATCCTCCTCAGTGCAGACAGTACTTCAGTGGAGGGAAAAAAGGACAACTAAAGCTTCTCACTCCCGACTTTCTTCAGAGGTCTTGATCATGTCTTCTGGTAAGCCTGCATCAGCTTTGTGAATGGGACTAATTCACATTTATGCCACCATACCTTTCCTGAGGTGAATAAGGTAGTGACCTGTGCAGATTTGGAGTGGGCCTCAAAGATTTTCCTTTAAACTGTGTTTACATCTGTTACACATACTGTATGTGTGTGTATATGCACGTGTATATTTTTGTTGGTTGGTTGGTTGTGATTTTTTTTGTTGTTCAAGGTGACTGTTCAATACTGTCATGTGCTGGGATGCCTCCAAAGCACCTACTTCGAGACCTGAAGTACAACAGGAATGGCTGACAGGATCCAGAAAGCCTGTACTTCTGGACTTTTCCCTTGCTGGGTCCCTTTCTGATTGTTGGATTGGTGTGACACGCATGTACAGGCATCTGCAGATGCACCGTGTTCTGGAGAGCCGAGTGCCAAGCTCTCACCCTGAGGTCTCTCGTGGGACAGCAGAAACCGACTGAGGCTCAGTGCCCCCCCCCGGCTGGAGTGGGTCTGTGAGTTCGCAGGACAGTGCTCTCGTGAGGAGTGCGCTCTTCGTGTTTCCAGTGGGAATCTGCCTCCCCTGTTTACATATTTAGCTTGCACGACATGTGGCTAAAAGCAGGTAACTCAGGAAAACAGCATCCTAATTGCTAGGCTGTAACTATTTTGTTTCATCTCCTTTCGTCCCCATAAATCTCACATTCTCGACAATAGTTCCCCTCCAACAGGAAACTCACTGACACAGAGGCTCTCTTGGGAGATGGGCAATAGCCTAACCTTGGGTTGGGGAAGGGCCGGAGCATGGACTGTTGTGTTCTAGGAACAGATACTATCTTGAAGTCTACTTTAATGACATGGAAACTGTCACCTTCTTCTCTAGTAGCCCTGTTAACCTGGCCACTCAGTTATTATGTATGCCACCTTCAGGAGATGATGCTCAGTGGAAGTGCTGGTGTAGGGCAGTGTCTGGGCACAAGTGCTTCACCTTAAATAATGTTGCCTCTCTTCAAAAGGGCTTCATTTAACTACTCAAGATAAAGTGGATTCATTACATGATAAAACTCATGGTAAAGCAAAGTGCATAATGCTGGAACTATTTCTTAATCTGAGTAACTATTCATTGCTGAATTTTGGATTATAAACCAGCTTGCAAAATTCTGTTCCCAGTTAGAGTGGTTTTCTTTGCTGTACACTATGTCAGTAATTCCACTTTGCCATGTCACTGAGTCACTGCCGTGCAACCACACCACATTAACCGGAAGCACAGAAGTTTCAGTTCACCTGATCTGATGGTTTGTGAGACATAGCTGGATATGTAGGTCACTATATAAAGTGACAGACTCTCATAATACATGCATGATTTTGCACTCTGATTTAGAAGAAATAACCACCTGGGGAAAAAGTTAATAGTGGTGCTGCTGGTGGCGTGAGGCCATGTGCACTGAGATGGTTGAAATTCCCTTTTCTCTGTCTGCATGAGCTAAGTGATGGCTCCTATTGGCAAGTCCTACTAAAACCTTTCCTTAAGCTTTACTGATGCCAGCAGCAGTTGTCTGCAGAGGCAGGACCACTGGACTAACACCTATTGCACTTCCATTGACAACAATTTGGGGTTTTATTGTTTGATTGTTTTGTTTTTTTGTTGGTTTTTTTCATATTAATCACTGAATCCTCCTGGCACTGCAATAAAAGTTACCGTTATCAGTGGTCTTGGGGTAGCAGTAATAATGTTGGTAGCAGCTGTGTAATGTTTCCTCTGTGTGTCTCTGGGTGGTTTTCTCTTGAATCTCCACTACGTGAATGTTTCTGAGATGAGAATAAACTTATTTAAACCATGATTTTTTGTTATCCCAGAATGCAATTCAAAATTGAGACCACAATGAACTATTAGTTCCCTTCCAATTAGATTTTTTTTATTATATGAAATATTAATTTTATTATGTTTATTTATAGCATAATACTTATACTAGCTTATACTTCAGACCCAGAAATTATGTAACAGAACCAAGTGGAGGTGAGAAACAAAGATATTTGATGAAATATCAGATATATAAGCAAAAGTGTTACTGTCAGAGGAAATGTGTTACTCGCTTGTAACAAGAGTGTTGCTGTCAGTGGAGGTAGGTGAATCGCACATCCTCTGCGAAAAGTCTGAGTCAGCAGTGTCTGCACTGAGATCCCACACAAGAATCTTTTCCAAAATCACCTAATGCTCCCAGGCTTGGCAATTGCAATACTTCTCCTACTCTTTCTTCCAAAAAATTGGCAGTGTCTTACACAGCATTAAAGCTATTATGAAAAAAGCAAAAAATGTAGCGGTAAAATGCTATATGTCTTTTCCTGGTCTCTGTGTTAATATAATTTCCTCCATAGAAAATTATTCCCTTTTGCCATCCCTAACAATCATGCCCAGAAGACACTTGCCTGTATACTAGAATGTTTCCATAATGAATGGCTGAATTACAGAAAAACTTGTTTAAAAGTTTTATAACAAAGAATCAACTTCCATTACTGATGGTTTTATTGCTAGGCAGAGAGCTGACTGAAATAAAGCTTTGCTGGAGCTTGAGCTGAAACATTTTTTAAGTCTGCTTTAAAGTTTTCAAGCTTGAAAGTCTAGAAGAACTGAGAAAAAATGCAATGAACTATCTCACAAATGAGCTGGAGCAAAATGAAGAGGAGTGTGACCTGAAAGTCGAGAAAGTCTCCATATAAAATGTGTGTTCAGTTTTAGGCATTGTTTGACCTGTGGTCCTTTCGTGCAGATGTTTAAAGGCAGAAAATTTTGTCACCAAATAAAATACCCAAGGGGACAATATTCAGGCTCCCTCTTCTACATGCCTACTCTTGACAATGTTTCCAGCCCAGTGTCTCATCCTGAGCATGTTTCTAATAATGCAATATAATCCTAGTTCTTTGAAATTATACTAAAGCTCAAGAAAATTCTTTCATGCCATCATGTTGGTGATGATGCACAACAGCTGAACATCAAAGTACATTATTGCTTATTCACCTGTGGCCTCATTCAAAGTAAGAAGGAAGTACCTGTGGCTTTTGAGGCAGAAGTGATGTAGAGTTCCAGTCCTCCTCAAAAAATCCTCTGTCTTCAATATGGGTCAAGAAGTCATTGTCGAGAATATTCAACCGCTATGGTTTCTTAATGAATTAGGGAAACTCCATATAATTACACTTTGAAAGTTTATCGGTAAGGTCAGTGATAGAATAGGCATTTAACTCTTGGAATGGCACCAGGGAGAAAATACGATCTGTGAACAATTTCAAAAAACATTTTTGAATGAATTAACTAAAAAATTTAACTTAAAAAACCAACGCAGAGGGTACTTTCGAGAAATACAGAGGTCTTTGGTGGTTTTCAATTAAAATAGAAGCATAGCAGGTATATTTTCTTGTAAGAATTTTGTATTTTAAAAAGTGTTACTAGCCTTCTGCATTAAATGAATTATTAAAACTAGAAAAAATCATGAAATTAAAGAGGAAAATTCCCCCCCCCCCCAGCCCCACCATTCTTATCCCTTCCCTGCCACCTGAGCTTAGAGAGGTCTTTTGGGGGGTTCATTTTTGTTTGTTTGTTTTCAATAGAATGTTTTATAAGAAAAGCTTGGTAGTGTATCATAAGACATCAGTAGTTCAGGCTCAAAGAGAAACGCCTATATAACCAGCTCCCATACCACTTGCTAGAATACTTGACAATGTTAACATAGGAAAGAATTAGTGAGAAAAACCTCTCTTTAAAGACACGTTCTTCAGACACATTTTTTTGACTTTACTCTTTTTCCCCAAAGTAACACCCACTGGTAATGGTTTCAGCCAGAGTACCACATTTTCAATTAAACGCATCTTTCCTTCCACTGATCTCTCCTGCCAGCTCTACAGTTCAGAACAGCCTGTTTGGGGAGGGATGGCTAAGTAAGCAATTTCCCCAAAGTTTACCAGTGCTGGCTCAAGACCTTATTTTTCTGAAGCTTATTTTTTTTCCTCCTCAAACAAGAGAAATTCTTTCTCAACTGTAGCAGAAAACCTTCCGGTTTCTTTCTCCCTCTCTGGACTTCAGCTGAGGGCTGGAGTAAAATCCAGTAGTAGTGCAAGTTTTTAGCTCAATCTTTCTATAGGTTGTAATGTGGGATGTGTATCTCCCACCCAGAGTGTAGTGAGCTAGTCAAAAGAGGTGATAGCAGTAACTGGTCACATCGTTGTTCAATGCAATCTCAAAATGGAAGTAGCAGACTCTGGGAATGGGAGGCATATTTCCACTTCCAAATAAAATCTCTTGACATGTTAATGGGAATAGCTGCCACCATGACTGTGGCTACACCGTATCTCAGTGGTACATCCAGAACTAGCAGTCATCTGATGGAAGGTGGTTGGGAAGACGACAGGAATGGACTGATGAGCACAGGAACCAAACAGTTTGCTAAAACTACTGCCCAGGAAGATTTTGAAAGTTCATTTTTCGGTCTGGAACATACTCACAGCAAGCTAGAGGGACGGAAGATAGGTTGCTATAACTCACAACCACAAACAAAAGGTTAAAAAGTGTGAAGGCTTAAGGAACATCATAAAAAGGGAATTTGTGAAATATGAATCAATGGAAGTACAATATGCATTTCAGTATTTCAGTGTATGGAAAATAAAGGTGAATAATAGACATAGAGAGTTAAACTAAACAACTGAAACAAAGCTTTTTTTAAGGCCTCAGAAGGAGTACATCACGGCACAGCCAAAAAGTAACATGACTGAAAGAGATTTCTAACAATACAGATGGGAGAAAGAGCCTTATCAAGTCTAACTCACCATTTTCTATGAAAATAGGTATGTCCCAGTGTATGGTTTCCAATAACAGAGAAGACAGACAGAAGAGATTCTGTAATGACTGCATTTAAAAGAGCAGAAGAAAGATCCAGTGTCTAATTCCTCATCCCTCTGCCTGATGTTGTTTAAATACACATCAGGAGGTGTGGGAGGCTTGGGACTGGATGAGTTCCTCACAGCAGTTTTAACAGATGTGAGTGACACAGCACCTTCTTACCCAAGTCATGAACACTTTCCATGGGATTGGAGTCACAAGAAGAGGTCAGGCAAGTTGGATCCATGTCTGACAAGAGTAAGTGACCAAAGAGATGGAGAGGTGGGAGGACGTGGAATCTGGACCAGGGAGGGTCTGAATACCTGTTCGCAGCTTTTGTTCTGGGTTTGAGTTCTGTTCTGCTGGATGAACTGGTGGAGAAGTGGAAGAGACCTCAGTTAGAAGCAGACTTTGTTTACCAAATTGTGTTTAACACCTGGAGAGGAATTCATGGGAAATGCTTTTCAGAGGAGGCCAGTCCTTCAATATAGCCCCTCTGTCTGGATTTCTACAACTTTGTCCTCAGTGTAACTGAACCTCATATCTTCTCATTAACCTGCTCTCCCACTGGGCCTATTAGCCTGGTAAATAATAAAAAAAATATGGAAAAGAGCTTATAAACCTGTTCTTGAATAGCTTTGTGATACATCTGGAGTGTAAAATAGGTTGTTGACATCCTGGGTCCAGACTTGCTTTCTGCTGCCCGCTGCAGTCAGTATACTGTTAGAGGCTGGGTATGGGAATGAGTACAGGAGAGTGTACACAGAAAAGGATATGGTGATGCCTTGAGATCAGGAGTGCAGTTTCAAGGGCACAGAGCTGTGCAGAGATGATGTGGTAGGTATCTGAAGACATCTGAGGCAAGACTGAGGTCAGGGGAAATGAATTTGTGCTGTGGATACATCAAGGGAGGCTAAAGCATAGACCTGGTGCCAGCCAGCCTTCAACTGCATCCTTTCAGGTCTAAGCAAAAGAGATGATCATTTTACCCCACAGGGTAAGGTTGGTTATGGCTCCTGTCCTGAGAACATGATCCACAAGGGCTGAGGTCAAGCCTCAGGGATGCCCCTGCTCACTCTCAGAGGCAGAGCTGGAGCCTTGCTTTTCTGGGTCCGATTTCTCACGTTTGCCACCTGCATACCTTATGAGTATTAGACAATCAGGAGTTTGCATTTTTACTGGTTCTGTGTCCTCATGCATCACCTGCTACAGCTGGGTTGCAAATTACTCTCTAAAGAGAGAGTAGTTTCCCTTTAGTAGCCCGCATAATATTTCAGACTGAAGGCGCAGCGCTGCCTTTACATTAGGAGAACAGGGTCAGGAACATGGAAATCACCTGGTGAAATCATTTAGTAAGTGCATGACCACTGCTCTGCTGTTACACCAGGTTACAACCTGGAATACGGATGATTTTGTGGAAAAAGGGAATTTGGAGATCAGGGATGTAATAAATGCAGTGTTGGTCCTACACAGTTTCTGATCTCAGAGAGGATTGCACAGTGATGGGCAGATGGCTGGTGACTCCAGTGGGCCACTGTGTGGGAAAGGGTATTTGCAGGGTAGGAACTGTAGGTGGTCAGTGCTTTGGGTGTGCTGCAGTCTCTGATCACTTGTGTATACTGGTCAGGAGGAGCAGAGCACCAGTCTTTTACTTTGGAAGATAAACAAAAATTTATACAAGTTACATTATCTGCCGTCAAACTGCCAATCCAATTAGTGTGTTACAATCAGGACAGGAGGTGCAAACCCATAAACTTCTTGAATATTTTTATACAAAAAGAATTCAGGATTCCTGCCCCAGTAAAAGCCCCTGCATTGCCCAACATTGAAATTTGGTTTCTTTTATAAGAAATTAAAGATTACAATGACCTCAAAGTTGTATTTGTGGGCTTTGTAGTGGTTAGGTAGTTCTCAGAAGAGGATACTGGAAAGTAAGAGACTTGCTGATGTAATTTTTATTTCACCACCAGCACCCAAAAAAAAAAAAAGAAGCTGAGAGATGTTGGTGGCCCTATATAAGGTGCACGTCTCTTCTTGCAGAGCACATCAAGAATCACAGCAGAGGTAAGGCTTGCAGCCTTTGTGCCTCTCTCACTTTGCCTTGCCCACTCTCCCTGATGCTAACGCTACTCTCTCTCATCAGTGCTGAGTGCTATAGCTGCAACCCCTTGGGACAGACGACTTTGGAGCGTGAGCCATGGCCCCCCTGCACACCTTGACCAAGAACTTCTCAGGATGGGTCGTCTTCTGCTGCTGTTGCTGTCTCCCTCTTTTTCTCACCAGCCCTCTGCCTCCAAAAGGGGCAGGGATGGCTTCTACCACCCACCATGCCTGCAGACTCAAGAAGATCCACTTCCAGCAGCCCTACATCAGGAATCGCACCTACACCTTGGCTAAGATGGTACAGTAAACCATGTGTCCTTCATGGTGGGATCTGAGGACCTCCTTCCCTGCCAGTGCCCTGACTTTTCACTTTCAACATTTCTCTCTTTCTCGTGCCTTTCTCCAGAAAAAACCCATGCATTTTCAGTAAGGCATTGCTTGGGCATGTGGGTCTGCTGCCCACCGGTTGTGCAGCCAGGGAAAGATGCTTTTTTCTCCTGCTCCCCAAGGGAAAGGCAGCCTCTGGCATGGCACAACTTCTTCTCTCAAGCAGCTGCTGTTAGATTGGGAAAACTGCGAACTATGTCCAAATTTCTCTGTTTGTCCAGTCCATTTGGAGCTGGGCCTGCGTGTAACTTCAGCTGTGGCCAGGCAGCCTCTCAGGCACCTTACAGGGCTCTGCTTGGGCAGGTTTCCTGGCTGCTCTTACCATGGGTGGGTCCCCTCTGGTGTACACCACCAAGTGCTGCAGCACCTCCCAGAAGCGCTGCGGCCACCAGTGAGGTCGGCCACCTGTGGCATCTGGTTTAGTCATCATAACCACTACAACATCTGACATTTAAGAGGGGGACAGGAATTCAGACTTCTGCTTATTTATTTTGCAGTGATACTAACCTTGAATCTTACCCAGTTAAGGGGAGAAACAGACACAAGCTTATCTGCTTTCCATCCCCACATGACATTTTCTCTTTTTACTCTCAGGCCAGTGTTTTGGACCAGGACACGGACAACAGGCTCATTGGGCAGCAGCTATATGTCAACATCAAGGTAAGCCTTACACCAGGAGGGTGCTCTTTCCATCCTTTTGCAGCACTCATTAGTCTCTTGCCGTGATTTAATGTGCCCTATTACTTGCATACATAGGAAAACAACCACTGCTACATGATGAAGAGGGTTGTGGAGATCATAGTGAAAGATGTTCTCCTCACTGTGGCTAAGAACCAGCACCCGGACGCTGAGAAGGTGGCACAATTCTTGGCATCTCTGACATCGGAGCTGCGCAGTTGTGTGAGTAGCATCGGTCTTCTTTCCCTCCTCTGAGTCATGACTCTCATTGCAGCTCCTGAAGCTCAGAATGCTGCAAACAGCAGCAAAACACAGTGATAAGAAAGGAAACCTCAGATTGAAGATACTGAACTTGAGGTTGATAGGTGCTAAAAAGAAAAAAAAACACAACACATTGCTGCATACAGCTGCCAATTTTATGTATGGATATTTTCTTGTTTTAGAATCCCTCAGGACATGGAGAGCACATTGAAAAGAACCTGGAAGAAATGCGGAACAAAATGGAACAGGTATAGTTTTTTCCTCAGCATTTTAAAAGAGCAATTCCAAATTCCAGTTATTTGGTCGGATTAAGGCTGACCTAATTATGAAATAAATGCTGGAGATTATTTAGGAGGTGAAGCCTGCAGGGGCATTAAAGAGAGAATTAGTGATGTGTCCACTTTCAGTCCTCCTTCACTTGTCCTGTTATCTCTTCGCACATTAGAGTAATTTAAGCCTTCAGAAGCCAGGTTGCAGGTAACTCTATATCCTAGACTAGATTTGAATGAGCTACTTTACCTCTGTTGGTATAATGACTCTAACAGAGCTACTTGAGAGAATATGGAGAGTAAGTTCTCAACTCAGTTTCTGTGACAAGCCTAATTTCAATTTTCTGAGAAATAATGAGATGCTGAAACTTACATTGTGCTCTTTTCTAGTTGGGAGAGAATGGAAAGACAAAAGCCATCGGAGAACTGGATTTACTATTTGACTACTTAGAAAATGCCTGTACTGATGCCCCAAAGAAGGGAGGGAACAGGAAGAAAAACTGAAAGAATTTCAGATCAGACTTGAAGAGATGTCACCGAAAAACTTTTGCTATAATTCAAATTGATTAACTATTGTGAAAAAAAAATCAAATCACTCATAGATGCAGTGTATTTTTCACTTATACCAGAAATAGCAAACTAAGTGGGCACAGACAGGATGTATATTGCTGCCATCTTTGAAAATGAAAACTCCAGGATGGTGTTTGCAGCTCCATTTCAACATAGGGCATTAGTTATTTTCAAAGCCACACTCCTGTTCTCCTCATCTCCATAAGAATAAGACAACTGTTTCTGTATTTTATATGTTGAGATTTGACACCTATGAATCATCTTTGGTCAAGGTAGGCAGTGATACGTAGGCAGGATGTTTTGAGCCTTTCACTTGGAAATCTCTCTTGCATATGTTGCCCCCTTCTGACCTTTACCTGAAAAGTTGGTATTTCTGACTATAATTCAGAAATAATTTTTGTCCTTCATATTTAATGGTAACTTATTTTAAGGTAATAATTATACAGTACTTTTATTTATATTGATTAATTAAAAAATATCCAAGGAAATGTATTTATGAAGCTGTACCAGAGGGTTTTAAGTGAACTATGGAATTAAAACTGCTGTGTGATATTTATATGCAGATGGATTGTTTTATAAATGCTTACTTTTTAATTTATTATAATAAATATTTTGGTTCTCAAATATCGCCACTTACAGAGCTTTTCTTTTTTACTAAAAGGCAAGGGAGATGACACATACTGTGACTGTGAGTCTGCTGGGCCAGTGGCTGTATTCTTGTATCAGAAAGGATGCAAGTATCAGTCTGGGAACACGCTGCTTCATCATAAAGCTCAATTTCCACTTATCACAGGCCAGGGCTTAGTGGGGAGCATGTGGGTCAACCTTTCTTGTTGGGGGTGGTGGGAAAAACAGCATCTCTTACGAGAGGCATTTGTTTGGTTCATTGATTCTGCCTCACTATGCCCGTAGACAAGATTCTATTTTGAATAGCTGCTGGTGAAAGTCCCAAACTGTCCTTCCAGGGTCAGGCGATACAGTGACAAACAGCCAGGCAGTAGTTGCTGCTGAAAACTCAAGAGTACTGTGTTGTCACTGCTCCAGAGGCACACTGAGCACAAGCAGAGCTCTGCAGCATCAGGGATTTGAGAGCACTTCAGGAGAGATGGGCTTGGTGCCTACCCTTGATGCAAGATCGAAGACAATGAAAACCCTAAGTTACTGAGCAGCAGTTTGGTCCATCATAATCATGTCCTTCAGCAGCGTTCCCTGGACAAAGACAGAGGAGTTTCTCTGTTGCAGTCAGGGACATTGGTGGTTGAACCAAGGTTAAAGAGGTGAAAATCATCCAAACAGTGAGAAAGACAGAGGAAAAATGCAGCTGGGTGGTCAGCAACCGGTGAAAACTTCTTAAGCAAGGCTTTACCACTTACTCATCAGGACAACAGGTATCCTGTCCACATCCAAAAAAACCCCAAATCACCATGAATGTCCTCAAATAAAGGACTCAGAGTTGCAGCGCAGATGAGGGGGGGGTGAAGTTTTGCAAACACAGCATATTGGGGACATTCATATGCAAAATTGCTTGCTAAAAGAATATCTAGGAGACACACCATGAATAGATTCTGCAATAGTGGTAAAATCTTGGCAGGAATTCTACCTTGATCTACCTTGGCAGCTTCATCAAATAAATTCAAAGAAAAATCAAAGTTAGTCCAAAAATAGTCTCTACATTTGTTACATCAGCTGTTGAATTTAGATGACACTGAAGTGGGATTAAACTATTCCATGTTGCTCCTGAAACAGAGATTTTGAGGTAAAATCGCCCATCCACACCTAATTTGAATAAGGTTTATGTGAACTGAAATTTTAACACTTTCTTATGGGAACTCGCATACTAGACTGATATAGGATCCATCTGGGTGATGGGTGCCTGTTACCCAGCAAACTAGATGCAATCGACATGATCTACTTTACTCCACACTCAGGTTTGCATCTCACAACACATGAATTACGTGCCTGCTCACAGTCATGGCAGAGTGACCCAACAATGACAGCAGCTAGGCTTTGGTACCACTGTAATTTGGTACCCCAATTACATTGTTGGAGTTCAACCTTTTACTATATTCAGTAGGATTAATTTTTTTTCTTGTGGGGCAAGCAATGATGTTGTCAAGAGCTGTAGACTGACATCTCTTTTCTTATCACTCAAACCTGTGACAGCTGACAGCAAAGGGAGGGTGGTTAAGTACCAAACGGGGAATTCATCTCACTGACCTTGGATAGATAGAATTTATCCTCAAGCTACACCTGGCTCCCTTTATAGTCAGTAGAGGGTAACAGGAATTACCCAGGTGTCCTTCATCTGATCTACATGACAGGTTTATAAAGATTGTGCCTTTGGACAGAGTAACATGACTTTGCCCTGAAAGTACCTGTTTTCTTCCTTGGTTATAAATAGAGACTAGACCAAGAACTGCACACATTCTGTTTCTCATTGATACAATCTCTTCACAAATGGCAATTAACTTATTTCCTTCTTCTAGTTCCTTTAGGCCTCTTTCATATTGTCCTTGTTGAGCTGCCCTATACAGAAACGTGAACTCAATCTCTCAAGGTTTCAATATTGGGGCTAAACCCAAATGAAAACCCATTTGTCCACAAAAATGTAAAAATGAGGTAGATTTTTTATTAAATTCTCCAGCTTTGAAAACCACCAGCTGGAAGACTCTACCACAGAAATCTCATGGGCTGGAGCCCTGGAAATGCCACACAGCAAATTTTGCAGAATTTCCTTCAAGAAAAGGACACATGTGACTTGTGGGTGTGTGAAGGATAGTGAGTGATGGTCAGTTTTCAACAGACAAAGGAAGTAGAAGTCAGAGGAGGTTTCCCCTACCACCATGGGAAATGTCTGGGACAAACAATTACTGACCAAAAGAAAAGAAATAGGTACTTTCAGTCAGACAAACTGGGTTTCAATTCAGTCAATAGTGACAGCTCAGAAAAGGAAAATCATGATGAAATGTTTCATTTTGACATATTCTAAATAAAATATTTCAGTTTTACACTTCAAAATAGTGTTTTGGTGTAGAATTTTATGTATATTTTCTTTCAAATATTGAGAAGAGGTTTAAAAGCAAAATGAGCTGTTTCATTTTGAGTTGGACAAGTGCTTTGGGCTGACCTAAAATGAACTTTTTTGGTTTAATTTTTCGATTGGGTCACCAAGGAGAAACTCTGTTGTTCATACATTTTCTAATTTCCGTTGCCCTATTTTCCTTTCCTCACCCTGCCTCCAAGTCATGGACTATTTGTAATTTCCAGAGGTCCTTGGCCTAACGCTGTTAGGGAAGGTACCTGCCCCACATCCTTCATCAAGGACACCTCCACTGTAAAATCCAGAAGAACTCTTCCCAAGCAAAAACTGACAAAAAACCTGCATTTTGTTGCCTTTCCTTCCGTTTGTTTACATTAGGTAACCAGAACAGACATTGTTTTTGCTACATAGATAATAGTAAAACATTTAAACTACCTCTGAATCTTCAGGCTGTGAAAACAGAGGAACCCCAAGCATATACAGAAGTTTCCACATCCTGCTGAGTAAGTAGTGGTGACAGTTTAAGAAGCATCTCTTAAGTTTATTGCCCGGAGTGTTAGTCAGTTGTGAGATTTACACATTCAGTGTTTCAATATATGCTCCTTAAGTGACCTAGAATAACAGAGGGTTGATATTTGCAATTTGCTGCTGGAAGTATATTCTAGGCAATGAAAAGAGATGAAGCTATCTTGATGATAAACCAGGGACATGTGATTATGTCAGCCTGTGCTTTAAAGCACAATTAGCTAAACAATGAGTGGCTTTGAAGAAGGTATGGACTACCTTGAATAACAGAAAATGCCTGATTAGCCTTTCAGTCACAGCCATCACCAGTACCCAAGGGATGTTTGCAAAATTGGTGTAATCTGGAGCAGAACTGGCCTGCTAATGTGAAGCAGGATTGACATTGCGATCAATTTCAGGTTTATGAATAATGCTGCCAAGGAAAAGGTAATGATCATGGAAAGAAGGAAAACCTATGATACAGTTCTGTGAGACCCAAGGTATTTTTGGCAGGTTACTACCCGATAAGATGTTGCGTAAAAGAACGTATTTATAGGATGAAAAGTAATGCAGCCTCTCAGGGGATCCAGATCAGGATTCTGTGCTGTTCAGGAATATGTTAGGAAGACTTGTCTGGGTGAGGCAAATTACAAAATACAAACTGTGCTAATGCTGATGATATTTCTGGAGCTACTCATGCTTCTTAATACATATCCATTTGTAACACCTTTTTCTTGATTAACACACAGATGCAGACTTACCAGGTGAACTGTATGAACTTCACCACTAGCAAAACATGTTAAACAACTATATAAGTGAAAAGATTTCTTCTGAAGTCTAGGAAATCACTCTATCCATTTAACCTTTGAATTCCAAATCCCTGGCCAAATTCACAGATATTAATTGCTATAATTTAATCTGGAATTCACTGATGAAGATTTAGAAAAAAAATGTCCCTACATTGTTCCTCTCTAAGAAGAAAATGAAAAAAAATATTTTAAGAATAACCGTCCATTTATCTTCAGTTAATTAACTCCTGAGACTAAAATGTAAACATTTTTTTGAGTATGAAGAATTAAGGCACAGCATGAAATATTTCCAAGATCAGACCGTTTTGTTTTCTTCTCCAGGACTGAATAGAGAGAATGGGCAAATATTCTAAACTGAAAACATTTTCTGTTTTGCTCAGGGCAGCATGAATTGAAATACTTTGAAAAAACAGACTGAAAAATGCATCTTTGTCTAACTGACTTGATGATGTTGTGAGGTTGTTTCTGCAAGAATCGGTAAGGTTCTTCAATGGAAACTGTAGCTCTAGTTTCAAATGACTGCATGCAAAATGATACTGTTTTCTAAAACCTGCAAAATTGCACTGATTTAAAGTTTTTATTGTTCTATATTTTTCCAAAAGAGGGTTGTTTCCAACTTCTACAGCACATGTAAAGAGTGGTGATGATGTTTATTAAACTGTAAAATGAATGGGGCAATCATGTATCTGTGGTAAAGCCTAAAATCTGTGTTGTGAAGATTGACTTTCTGATTTGTATTTTACATTAGACCTTGACAGTTAAGAGCTCCCCAATGGATTACCTCATTATGTATTTGGTCCTACTGCACGAAAGATAGAAAGAAACTCCTATTTATTTCAAAGTTTATAAGATCAGGCTTGTAGTTTGTGCATGAATCAAGTTAATTATATTACAAATAAAATACGAAAGTTTTCAATGCATATGTTTAGATGGAAGTGATGAATTGGATTGCTCTGATGAAAGGCTTATTCCAGAAAGTTCAATGTATTGACACATATTTGGGAAGGAGAGGTTCCAAAATAAAGATAAGATGCTGCTTGTCATTGCAATGATTTTATTGTTGTTGTTGTTGTGGGTGGTCTAAAACTATCCAGGCTTTGCCTTAGGTTACTACATCTTATCAAATATATCTCTGAAATTTCCGTTTTGACTAACCTTTCTCCTTAAGTAACTATCCTTGATCCTTGACTCCTGTCAGTCTTGAATATGAGAAGAAAATTCAGATTGTCCCTCTTTCTCACATGTTTTATCACACACACAAAAAAATTGGATAACTGAGATTTTAGGTAGATAATTCCAGATTTAAGGATTATAAACTCTAATGCTCATTTTTACTCAGGTAACTTGAAAACGGAGAATACATATTTGTTAAGTATAGCATTTAGCAAACTGTGATTATTTTGTAGGCATTGACATGTCAACTTCAACACAGTGATCATTGCTCCTGTATGTAACAGAGATTCCGTTAAGTTCAGGAAACCATCTTGGTTTGACTGGACCCATGCATGTTTCAGAAAATGCAAGATAGTTACTTGCACATGAAAAGTCTGGTCTAGCTTGAGACTTGTGAGGTTGAAGCCTCCAAAACAGTATGCTGCTCAGCCTTGGCACTGTGCTCTCATTTTTAATCTGCCAATGATTCAGTTGTTGCATTACACGGGCTTCTGGGCAGTGACTGGGAAAACAAATCCTGCAAATTGGTAAAACACCACAGGTTTTCCTCATTTTGAGAATAGCGTTGTATGAGTCATCTGCCCTAGCTTTGGTGCTAGAAAACTAGCTAGCAAAGCCTGAGGTGCTGCCTACAGCCCACTGCAGAGCTCATCTCTAGCTCTGTTGGCAGTAAGGATCTTAGGCAGATGAGAGGAGGTGTCCTCTGAGGGCCCAGTGCCCTCCATCAACTCCAGGTGATGAGCACAGATTCAGACATTCAACCTCCAGTGGTCTATGACTGGGTGTGACAAATTCCAGGTACAGACTTCAGGGTGTTATGTTGCTCATGGGTCAAGCTACTGGCAAGAGAAAGAACCAGAAACAAGCAGTCTATATGTCATTTTACTTTGGAAACATTTTGGCAGCAAGAATGTAAATTTAGATTTCATTTTTCATTTCTTAAGCGTTTTCCATTGGTACTTTTTACACTACATGTAGTTATGAAATTCAGTTTATGTTGGTAACCCAATGACATTGGAAATGAGTAGAAAATAAAGAATGTGTTTTAGATGAGATGATCATGTGAGGTTTCTCTGAAAATAGGAAGAAGGAAGCAACTCATCTTTTCTATACTTCTGAAAAGTAAAACAGAGAATTTCTTAGAGCTGCAATGTGAAGTTTTGTCTGGAAGGATTAGGTTTGTGCTGTAAACTTATAATCAGAACTGAGTCAAGAGAGAGGCTGCAGGTTGATAAATTATTGCCTTTGCTGTGTGGTTACAACAGTGTATGATAAATAAAATGTTTAGTTTTCATGTGATAAAGTGACAGATTAGTCAATAGTGATAGATTAGTAAAAACAAACCTCAGTATGTTGTCAGGGCTTGCCTGAAAGTTTTGAAACAGGTTGGCTGAATATCAAGCCAACAGATCTTCTGATTTTTATGAAACTGTTAAACTGAATGAAGGGAAATCTACAAAAATGCTCCTTCTCAAGGAAAGTAGTTATCACGTAAATAATTTGCTTTGATTATTTGATTTCAATTAATCTCACATGGGCCTGGAAATGTAAGGAAACATTTTACCACCCCTGAAGATCTTATTTGGTGTCTGGTATTGGGTCAAAAATCACTAAAATTTGCAGTGAGACTGATAAAGGCTTCTTCCCAAATGCGAAAAGTTTTTATTAGAGATGAAAAAAGTTTTTATTAGAGATGGGGAAAAAAAGTCATTGTAATGACGGCTGCCATGTGATTTTCCCAGCCCATATAGAGCGGTATAGATTTAATCTCTTTCTACTGATGTAACAAATACATATAATGAGAAGAACTATTGACAACGGAATTTTTTTTCCTTTTTTTTTTTTTTTTTGGCAAATGGTATCTCTGAAGATTTGATTAAGTCTGGAAGCCTTTTTCCACTGGATTTTTTTTTTCTACTGTTTTAAAATAGGTGAAATTAATGTTTTTGCTTATGCACGTAAATGTTGATTTTTTCTCCTGGAAACTCAGAAACTGGAACACCTAGTACTGATATTAAATTGTAAAAAAAACCCCAAAAAATTTCAGTGGTTGTTCACAGGAAACTATGGGTCTGTAAGCTAAAAAATGAAAAGTAGCCATTTTCGTACAGAGAACATCAACAACTTTCTAATTAGTTTCACTTCACTCCTAAAAGCATATTAGATAATTTAAACTTAAGCCACAGTTGCAAGATTAATCGGTTGTATGGGAGTTTGTAAAGTCAATGCTTGGGCCTCTAATTGTAATTTTGCACATAACAATTCCCTAAAAACTTCATTAAATCTACAAATACTAAGAAATGGAATATTTCTGATTTTTGAAGAAGCTCTTAAAGCTGTTTGTTAAAACATCTCTTCCATAATTTAAAACACTGTGCATGTTTTTATGTATTGCCCTAATGACTAAGTAAAGAGTAAAGACTAAAAATAGGCTAAGGAGTGAAATTTCAGATAAAAGTTAGATATAGCCAGTACTTTACCCTTCTTAAGTTTCTAAAATAAACTACAAATAGTGTAGGAAATGTGAATTTCATTATTATTCCCTTGGTTTGTAGATCTAACCACTATCATCATTAAAATCTGCTGAATTGGATTTAATTATATTAATGGCAATAAGAAATGCTATCTTTTGATGGTAAGACAAAGTTTCACAATTGTTTTAATTGGAAAAATCCTCAAAATTTCCCTGATCTGAAGTAAAAATCTCAATGCATATTTTGACAAATGCATTTGTTCCTCCCCTCTAAGTGTTACTTCTATTTTGTGATATTTTATTTTTCTATAACTTTTAGGATTCATTACAATACAATCTCATTTTATAAATACTGCCAACAAGAAATCCAACTTTTACTCTACCCTCAGGTACTTCTCTAGCACTCACTGATGGGACCTCTTTCACAGGATTTCACATACTTTGGAAAATGAATCTTTCAGGAGTAATTTATTATCCAGCTTCTATATCTTCTCCAGAAAAAAAATGCCAGTTATGATCATATCTGATCATATCCGATAATTAAATCAGTAATTTTTTTCACAAAAAATACCCCTACTGCCGAAACTAATTGAAAGCAAAACTTCACAAAGAAGGCAGATACACAGTGGGAAGCGGAGAAATCCAGAGACATGAAGGGGTTGTTGAACGAAAGCTGGCAAGATGACAGCATGGCAGCAATCGCTAACGGAAGGTCACAGACTACTCAGGGCTTGAGGACCACTTCCAAGGGAAATGTAACTGAGGGAAGAAGCTTTATTACCAAAGGGTTTAAGTTCATCAGAGGAAGAAAGGCATCTCCAATGGAAAAATACTCAGGAACACTATCTTGCTGTCTACTGCACTGTTGCTTCCCTTGCTTTTATTCTCTGGTGCTACCATTGGAGAATCAATGTTGCAGTCACTCTCTGGAAGTCAGTCCAACTACTGAAATACACTTCAAGCAAACATTTCCTACACAGGTTTGTTGTTTAGGTTTTTTTTTTGTTTGTGTGGTTTTTTTTGTTTTGTTTTATTTGTGTGGGTTTTTTTTTTTAAGGAAGACTATTTTTGCCAAGAAATATCAACTATAAGGATTTTCCTTAATGTAGTTTTTTTCACTTCTTGCTGTTAACATGGCCATGCCAACTAAATGATGCAATGCCAGTATTGTCTACTAGTGTCTGACTAGGTTACTTATACCTCTGTATGTGCTAACTTATCACTGTAGTCTCTGAATACTGTCCAGAAATTCTATTTAATTGCTATCCCAAATTACATTTCAAAATTTGTTCTCACAGGACACAGCCTACTCTGAGCAGTCTGCTCAATTCATGTCTTAAATAATGTTCTTTTCCAACATGAAGAAATCTTGCCAAGATGGAGGCCGTAGTTTCTGCAGCTTCACAGTCTAGCCCAGCTCCCAATGGACATTACTCATAGAACTGCACGGGCACCCTCTGTTGGCATTGCCAAGATGCTCAGAGATGTCCTGGGTTAAGAGAGGGGAAATGTCTTTAAAATTTAAATTTGAAAAGAGAAGGAAACAAGAAGGGTAAAAAAAATCAGGGAAAGAGAGAAAACTGAAACATGGTGCACAAAGGTAGAAGGAAAGAGAAACTTTTCAGTATAAGAGTGGTGCCATGCAAACTGACCCACTTCTAGCACCCTAGTAGCTGTGGGCACCCTCCTCCCCCAGAACCGGGCCTAGGTTTCCATCTGATTTGCTTTTTCCTTTCATAATTTTAGTATAACTTTTCTATAAAGCTGTGATGAACGTACAAGAAAAAATAAGTCACAGACTCTTAACATTCCTCTATGTTGCAAGAGCAAATGAAGAGTTTGGAATAGTTGCCTGCCTACGTGGGCAAGCTGAGCTGTCTGCTCTTTCCAAATACATCTGTACACTCTGCAGTAATACCACTGTACAGGGATTTCCTAGTGTGAGTTTGGTGGTAGCAGATGTTTCCTAAAGAGTTTGGGGACTGAATCACTGTCATTAAATGAGATCACTTGACTGCTTGATGGGGATGATGTGAACATGTTCAAACACTTTTTCATATCACTTTCTCTCATAATCTCGTTTCTCAGATACGAGACTACAAGAATGTGACTAGTAAAGGCTGTATATTAAAAGTTTTATGTCAAATTCAGCTCCTTGTCTAGCGATGAATGATTACTGATTTTTAATTACACAGTTGGAGACATTTGAAAGGCATCTTGAGATATTCAGGGAGTGCTGAGCATTCTTTCAAAGCAGCTAATCATTGGCCACAAAAATTACTACTGCTTTGAAAATGTGCCTGTTTTCTGTGCACTGGGGCAAAATTTTAGTTTTAGTACCTTGGTGATTTAAAACTGGACCCTGCATATACTCTGTAATGTGTCTCTGAAAAGACTGAATGCACTGAGATCTTCCTATCAGATGGCTGAAGTAAAACTAGCTTGACAAAGGATTGTTGGCCATCTATCACCAAATATCAACACAGACCAGACCAGTGGCACAGGAAGGTCCCCCACTTGAACCAGTCTGTGCTATCTCCTGAAGATGAGAACAGATTAACAGTGTGTTTTATAGCAATTCACATTTGAGACTTACTCAAAAGACGTTACTCATAAAGTTCAAAGAGATGCAAATACCCAGAGGAAATGTAATTGGGTTTGGTTTATTTTTGGTTTGGTTTGTCTTCTTCTTCTAGATTTGAGTCTGATTTCTGCTTTACTTAATGTCTTAAAACTTTTATCAAGTTTGTTTGCAGAGTGAAAAAATTCTGAGTGAGGTGGATATACAGCCCTGGTGGTGGAGGGCCGCAGAGATAGTTAAGGGATTGGAACATCTTTCTATGAGAAGAAGCAGTGAGAGTTGAGACTGCGCAGCCTGGAGAAGAGAAGGGTTAGGGAGATCTTATAAATGTGTATAAATAGCTGAAGAGAAGGAGTAAAGAAAAGAGCCAGGTTCCTCTCCGGAGCCCAGTGATGGGACAAGAGGCAACAGGCACAAATTAAAATTAATGAAATTACCTCTGAACACGTTAAGACAGTTTTTTACTGTGAGGGTGACCAAACATTGGCACAGGTTGCCCAGGGAGGTTGTAGAGCCCCATCTTAAGTTCAGAGGAAAAGTGGGCCCACTGTTGAATGAAGAGGGTGCTCTGGTGACTGAGGATACACGGAAAGTGGAGTTACTGAATGCTGCCTTTGTCTCAGTCTTTACTGCTAAGGTCAGCTCCCAGGAGTCCCAGACCTTTAAGACCACAGAGGAAGTCTGGAGGAAGGAAGATTTAGCATCACTTGAAGAGGATTGGATTAGAGATCAGTTAAGCAAATTGAATATCCACAAGTCCATGGACCCTGATGGGATGCACCTGCGAGTGCTGAGGGAGATGGCAGAGGTCATTGCTAGGCCGCTCGTCATAACCTTTGAGAGGTCCTGGAGAACAGGAGAGGTGCCTGAGGACTGGAGGAAAGCCAATGTGGTTCCAGTCTTCAAAAAGAGGAAGAAGGAGGACCCAGGTAACTATAGGCTGGTCAGCCTCACCTCCATGCCTGGAAAGCTGATGGAACAGCTTGTTCTTGGCGCCATCTCAAAGCATGTTGAGGAAAGGAGGCTTATCACGAGTAGTCAACATGGATTCAATAAGGGGAAGTCATGCTTGACTAATCTGATAGCCTTTTATGATAGTGCAACCAGATGGTTAGATGAGGGGAGAGCAGTGGATGTGGTATATCTCAACTTCAGCAAAGCTTTCAATACTGTCTTCCATGGTATCCTCGCATGCAAGCTTAAGAAGCGTGGATTGGATGATTGTGTGGTGAGATGGATTTGGTACTGGCTGAAGGACAGAGCCCAGAGAGTTGTGGTCAGTGGAGCAGACTCTAGCTGGAGGCCTGTGACTAGTGGTGTCCCCAAGGGTCGGTGTTGGGTCCAATGCTATTCAGTATCTTCATCAACATAAGGAAAAACCTTTTCACAGTGAGGGTGACAGAACACTGGAACGGGCTGCCCAGAGGGATTATGGAGTCTCCTTCTCTGGAGATATTCAAAACCCGCCTGGATGTGTTCCTGTGTGACCTGCTCTAGGTGATCCTGCTCTGGCAAGAGGGTTGGATTGGATGATCTTTTAAGGTCCCTTCCAACCCCTAACATTCTGTGATTCTGTGATATTCAAAACTGGACTGGACACAACCCTGGGCAACTGGCTCTAGGTGGCCCTGCTTGAGTAGGAGGATTGGACATGTTGACTTCCAGAGGTCCTTTCCAACACCAAAGTTTGCTGTTCCTCAACATACGCAGTTGAGGAGCACCTGGACAGGCACCATGTAGTGTGGGCGTGTCATGGGAACAAGTGCAGTGATTTTGTAGTTACAGGTGAGAAAGGCACCTGATTAGCATTCAGTCCCAGGCATCCAATATTTTTAGCCATCTTGACACTACCGCAATTCCAGTTATGTAGAGTTTTTTCCTAACCAGAGCAACTTACGTACACTATTTAAGCAGGCGCTGCTATTACCATCTGTTCACGCTATTCTGTTGCTCCCCTGCCTTATATGACTATTGAAGTTGATGGCAGTGAATCATCGGCCTATGTGCTGAACTGGTATGGGTAATTTAGGTACGTGTTTGAAAAATTGGCTTATAATTTTTCAGTAGTTGTACAAAATCTATAGCAGTCCAAAAGGTTCCTATTATAATAACAGAAGGGTATAAGAAACAGTGTTTAAACACTGGTATTTTGTGCTGACTTGTGTGCCTATGTTCATTACAACCAAGTTCAGAGAATTGCAGAATCAGTTTTGGATGCGAGGAGCTGCTCCGCTCCAAACTTCTCTCTCCAAAGGAGGCACTAGGGTATCTCAATCTTTTTTTATGTCCTACAGTAATATTGCTACTCTCAGTTTTTTGGAAAATCTCAGTAGACTTCATTGTTACTCATCAAATCACATTTCTGAGCACAAATACTGCAGTTCTTCATGTAGACCTATTATTTTCCAGAAGATTGAAGTGAATTAAACAGAATAAGGGAACAAAAGAAATAGTAGAGAATCATGAGACAGAATCACATTAGCAGCGGCTAAGCAAATATGAGTAACATTTATAGGAAGTACACTACTAATTCAGTTCTAGTTATACCAACAGGAAATAAAATAAACAGAAAATATGAAAGGTGAGAAGATTCAGAATAGAGAAACTAGATTAGCTTTTTATGGATGGAGAACAGAAAAACAATTAAGCTGCAAAACAACCGGGAGATACAATTGTTGCTTTAAATAGACTAATGGAACTTAGCAGCAGTGGTAGATATACCTGTTTGTAATATATAGATCAGGAGAATTTAATATTAATTACATCTTCTGAATTCATATAGATCACAACAATTCCATGGTTCACAATAAGATGGTGATGAAAGGATCCTCTCCAGGCTAGTGGTCTCATGTGGAGCATAGGTCACACAGTCTTCTCTGAAACTTAGTACATCAGGCAAGAATTTGTTTTCTAATAAGTTTTCTACTCTAAGTTTTTTGTTTATTTATTTATTTATTTATTTTCTTTCTTTTTTCATTCTCATGATCATAAACTTTCTGCATTTTATATTAGTGTCACACACAAACTTCACATGTATTATCAGTATTTTATTGTACTTTAAGTATTCACTGATACTCTCCATCTAATATTTTCCATATGGACAGAGCCCGTTTCCTTTGGACCAGGCTCCTTGAATTCTTGTGATTCTCTGCCTAGGTCTTAATGGTGTGTTTTGTTGTTATCCTCATACTGGCTCTGAATATATCAGTTCCACTGCCCATACAAAGCTTTGCACATCTTTTCTGTCTTCATTGCTAAAAGGCCTGCAGTCCCTGAATTAATTTCTTCCTCTGCTTCATATAACTTAGAAATACTGAATAATGTTGGTTCTCTGGTATTCTATGTTATTTATACCATAATTATATCTGAGTGCCAAAGTGGAACTAAAATCCAGCATACAAAGCACTACATGAGACCCCCCCTAAAAAAGGCTATCTTTATTCTGAACAAGTAACAGACGATAAAATTAAAAAATATGGGCTGTTCTGTTATTAGTAATAAAATTAGCATATCAAAGGAGAAAGCGTAACCAATTTATGAAGGTTCAGATATTAAATGGTACCCACCATCCTTCTATGACAGGAACAGTATGAAAGTTCTATTCTCTCTCTCTCTCTCTCTCTCTAACTTAAAATGTGTTCACTGTGTATCTGCATCCATCTGCAGTCTTTTACACCACTCAGCTGAAAAGTTAGCCAGTTCAGTAAGACATTTGCTGATTCATGTGCCGCGATCTCTAGAGCCCGACACAACAGTGTCACTGCTACAGCCTTCTAAGCAGAGCGATAGGAACTCACAGAACAGACAAAGTGAAACTTGTGGGCTCAAGCGTTTTCCAACGACAACAGAACTTTCGGAAGTGTTTAAAATTGTTGATTTTCTTGTGAAAAGCCATTACAAACTGGCTACATGACCCATTTATTCCATTTAGAAAAAAACTGTTGGCCAGGGAGTACCACAACTTGGGGAATCCATGGCAGTTTTGCATTATGACTACTCTTGCTATTGCCCAAGATCAAATTCTAGGAACAAACTAGAAGTGGCCAATCTGCTGTCCACATACCTTGTACTCTGAGGTTTGATGCACCTCATCTGGCAAGTCTGACAGCATTTTGAGAGTTTAAGTACAGAACACAGTTCAAATGAGCATTAAAATGCACACAGGACTTCAAGTCTCCATCACCTTTACTTTCTAAAAGTCTAAGCTCTTCCCTTGTTGGTCCTCTTTGTTCCTGGACCCCATCATCACTTCAGTGCTGGTGAAGCTACTGAGATGTTTTATGGAAGCTACTGAATGGTCCTATGGCAAAATGTGTTTTTCAGAGCTATTACAGGAGGGAGCTGTGGATCTGGATGTGAGTCCACCTTGACCTGGAGGCTGCATGCATGTTTGTTTGTGTAAATGGCCAGTGGGATCAAGACTGGGTGAGTTTATTATCCAGCTCATCTCACCCTTCTTCCTCCCAGAGTCAGCTCATGTCCCTGGCATGGGTGCTCTGGTGGTGCGATAGAGGGGCATGCAGTTGTGCCACTGGCTCTGGCAGCTCAAGGTCCCTTTGAGCTGTACTAGTTGTAGTTTAAATAATTTTGTCTGATCTAAGCCCTTCTGTGTTGCTCTTGAAATATTAAAGGAGAAAAAAGCTCTCTCCTGAGTGAACATTCTGAGCTTGATTTTACTTCTGACAAAAATGGTATCACTGTAGGCTGAAGTATGGCTCTGCTGAACCAAAAACTGCTTTCTCCCTCTTCTTGAATACGCTTCAGCCAGTCCCAGGGATCTTGCTATTTGGCTTAATCCTTCCTTGGCTTGACACTCTCTAGTTGCTGTTGTCACTTCAGTACTTCCAAGTCTATCCTTGGTGTAATGTTACTTGAATGTCTGGAGTAGTATCTGAGAAATGCTCAGCATTTGGCTGTCTCAGAAACAGGCTAGAGTCATAGATTTCCCAGTGTCTGTTTGAACAACTCTGTAGGAAAGTGACCATCTGAGTCTATAGTTTTACTTTTACCACATTCATGGTGGGTATGGTGGGACCTTGCACATTATTCTGCCCCTCTACTCCACTCTGGTGAGACCCCACCTGGAGTACTGTGTCCAGTTCTGGAGCCCCTATTACAAGAAAGACGTGGACATGCTGGAACGTGTACAAAGAAGGGCCACGAGGATGATCAGAGGACTGGAGCACCTCTCCTATGAAGACAGACTGAGAGAGTTGGGGTTGTTCAATCTGGAGAAAAGAAGGCTTCGAGGAGACCTTCTTGTGGCCTTCCAGTATCTTAAGGGGGCCTACAAGAAAGCTGGTGAGGGACTTTTTAGGACATCGGGTAGTTCTAGGACTAAAGGGAATGGATTAAAACTAGAGATGGGTTGATTCAGACCGAACATTAAGAAAAAATTCTTCACCATGAGGGTGGTGAGCCACTGGAATAGGTTGCCCAGAGAGGTGGTGGAAGCCCCATCTCTGGAAGCTTTTAAGGCCAGGCTGGATGGGGATCTGGGCAACCTAACCTAGTGGAAGGTGTCCCTGTCCATGGCAGGGGGGTTGGAACTAGATGATCTTTAAGGTTCCTTCCAACCCTGACAATTCTATGATTCTATGATTTCCCAGTGCTTGTGGTTCTTAGGGGGCTCATGAGGCAACCTGACAGCCAGGAATGCCCTGGTCCTTGAATAGAGCCCTCCCTGGAGCTCTCCGTTTCATGCTAAACAGTCTGCTACTTCCACTGCCCTGCCAAAAGACCAATTACAGCCATTAAAACAGGCAACAAAATCTTTTTCTACCATCTGCTATATCCCTGAAACCAAACACTTTTCAAAGACTGGGCAGTGATGTTTTAAAGGCAGTGCAGTCCAACTTCCTTATGGATAAATGATATTCTAATACTTCTTAGGGTAAATTAGCAAAGATTTTTTTTTCTCTCGGGGTTGTTACCTTTCAGAAAAGTGCTGCCATAAGTTTTTGTGGAAAAAAAAAACCCAAACTTTCACACATTTGGTATACTTTGTGATGAAACCAAACTTACCAGCTCAACTACTTTTTCTTCAGTTGACCACCACTTATATGAAAGAAGACTTCTCACATGAGAGGGAAGTTCTTCTTTCTTGGAAACCTTGACCCTACTGCCAGTAAATATGGAGGTATCGTTTAGAAAAACGTCACAGATGATTGTGGTCAAATTTGTTGAAAGTGGAGCAAGATGTATAAAAAAGCACAGCAACAATACTGATCAGCCAACATATGAGCAATAGGTTATCTACGTGAGCATCTCAGTGTAGAAGCTGCTCTGAGGGTTAACAAAATTAGGTTAACCTCTGTCATCTAACCAGTCTTGCTGTACCACATACGCTGCTGTGACTGTAGAGGCACGAAGATTTAGGAGCGAAGATGAAAGTATATTCTATTTTCAGATCTGGGCATTTTTTAGTTCTACTTTGCCTTTTCAGTGTGGAAGGGAAAAAATCACCTACAGGAAAGCATACCTGCCGAAAAGGACTCCTCTCCCAAGTGACAGAGAACCTGTATATCAAGGCAACTAGTTTAAAATCATCTGTTCCTGTAAGTTGATTGCACTAGTTGAAAAGTTTATTTTACTTTTATATGTTTCTTCATCAGCTTCGTTACTGAGCACCTGGAAACTTTAATAAGCCGGATGACCTCTATAGTCCTGAAAGACGGGATAATACTGCTATTCCATTTGTAAAGATGGGAAAAAAAGAAGATGCATAGAGAGATGAGATGAGTTTTGCCAAGGACTTTTCCACTGAAAAAGTGTATAGCTAGGCTGGGGTTGGAACACAGATTGCCTGAGTCCTCATCCTACATCTGAGTAAGATGATGATGATGATGATTACTACTAAGTTTTGTACAAACCAGACTCAGAACTCTGTCTCCCTTCCTCTGCTTAGGTTAATTAATACTATCACATTATATTTTACAGAAGGATCTTATCAAGAACACAAGACTTCTTGAAAAGACAACAAAAATGCTGTTTATGGTAAGATTTATACTACTGCTTTTCTGTTTTCTTACTTTGATTTTCCTTTGATCAGTAGAGATAGGAATGTGTGATCAAAAGAATGACAGCTGACGTAAAAATCATTTCTATTTAATTGGGAGGGACATTATATTTATGTCAGCCATACATTTAATGAAGTCCTCTGCATAGAGGAAGACTGTTATCTTTAACCTATTGAAAGGGACATTCCCCTAGGACATGAGGGGACAGTTGGGCATGGTATGGGGAGGAAGAAGTGGATTTGGAGGCACTTGCCTCTAGGCAGTTGCAGTGGTGCTCTGCCAGGGCAATTGGGGTGAGGGTGTTTGCCATGTCAGGGAGGAGCGTGCTCATGGTAACACTTGTTCCTCCTGTGAGCACTTGACTGTGTGTAATCCTCCCCAGCAATGCTTTCAGGTGTTCACTTGAGGGCCAGGGCCACAGCCACTGTTCTGTTAGCTGAGGCACCTTCTGCTGAGGGTGTGTGGTACTGCGGGTGGCCCAGGGACGCTGCAGAGCAGCCAGCACACCCAAAGAACTGCTTTGGGCTTTGATCTCTGCAGGTGCACTGGATGAGGGAGATCAGAGTTCCCTAGTACAGTTCAGCATGGGAGTGAGACATCAAACATGGGGTGCCTGTTTCTAAGTGATTACAATTGTTTGTCCTTTACACAAAGATCTAGTCAGTGTGGCCAACTGAATCAGTTTATCCTTAAATAGAGGTCTGCTGGCCTTTGAACTCCCCTAGATCTCATGTATTACCTTGGGAGTGAAGGCTCCTTACTTGCCTGTGAGACGTACACATGGAGAACTGTATATGGGTGGCTTAATCTGCAGATGCATTACCCTCCTGGTAGGAATTCCACACCTGATATTTGGTTCCATTTCTAAAAATAGGTATATAGCCATTTCAGATGCCTTTGGGTATCCAAGAGATCCCATAGGCCAGGTAGAAATGACATAGGGCATACAGGATGACTGGTCTCTTCTGGAGCAGCAGTTGGGGATGAGTAGCACCTTCAGCATCTCAAATGGTGTGGGTAACTGACATAGAGGAATGGAACAATGAGATCCACGATGACTCAATTTGGTCAAGATAGTCTGACTTAACTCCAGAATTTATCTTCCATTTGTTCTTTTTGTGTTAAATAGATTTGTTCCTTTCACTTTTATGTGTAGTTGGTCCTATCAATACTCCTTTGGATGCCAGCACAGGATCCTCCTGTCTGTCTTTCAGAAACCACAGGAGTACGTCAAACTGTTTAGAAAGAAAGGAAGCAATGCAATGGGACATTAAAATTCTTTAAAATGTTTTCATTGATTGTACACTTTCTAAACATACATATTATTATGAGACATATTATGAGACTGAAGTTTTAGGTCGAAGTTATCTTGAAAGGTTTTCATTAGGCAACTCTTTACCTGCTTTGTTTTCAGACAAACTGCAGTGTTCGACATCAGCTCCTCTCCTTCTATGTGAAAAATGTTTTCAGGCATCTTGGAGCAGGAAGTGACAAGTTGTGCATTATTAGTGCCTTCCAGATCCTGCAAGAGAACATGAAAGCTTGTGTGAGTATATTCCTGAGAGCTAAACTAACTTTGTATACCTGAAAAGCTGGGAAAGGGCTCCATCTCAGTTTTCCAACAGATAGATAGGGTGATTCGGAGTCACAATGTGCCCCACATCACAGAGGACCCAACTTCCTAAGGGCTTCCCTGCTGAGGCTGGGGAAGTTTAACACCGCTTATTTCTTCCTGGAGTGAGCTTGTAGAGATCGGGCAAGGTGGTGGAGATACCATGGAGACAAGCCACTTCCCTGCTGCTCATGTCACTTTGTGCTTCCCTCTCAGAACCAAAGCTGCAAAGAGTTGGGGTAATCATGGAGAAATGTGGCTCCTAAAGTTTTCGTGGTGTAACACTGGTTATGCCTTCCTTCTTCAACAGTGTATCCATGGGACATGTAATCTTTACTCACATGTCATCTCTGCTCCTCCAAAACGAATTTTGAAAGACCTGGTGGTGTCTCATGAATAATCAGGGACTGCAATTATGAAGCACATTGGAGCACTTTCCATGTGTTGACAGTGCCTGCAGTCAGAGTAGGTTGTCAGGGAGTGATGCTGCCCACAGGAAAAATATCCCTAGAGTGAATTCAGGTGTCCCAGGAAAGAGGTATTTTTACCAACATCATGTCTTCAGCCCACCCTGTAAATAACAACAGGACAGCAGTTAAAGCACACTTTTGACCATTCAAATATGCAGAATAACATACCATGATGCTAAGACAACCGTCACTTCTCATCTCATCTCATTTTTAAGGGTAGATAAATAGCAATGGAGTGTGCCTTAAAACTTTACGTCTATGGCTATTTTTTTTTCTCCCCTAAACCTGCAGTCCTCACAAGTCGCAGTGTGCAAAAATGAGAAGGGTGACTTAGAGTTAAATATAGCCATGGATATCCAGGCAAATGTCTATAGTAATTCTAAATATTACTATAGCGGGCAGGGTGAGAAGTCAATGAAATGTTAATGAATCAAAACTTTGTCTAAATAGAATTGTAGCATCAAAGAAAGGAACATTGGTTCTACATGCACATAAAAATTTGCAATGCAAAAATAAAGCAGCTTCAGAGATCTCTTTGCAGAGTTATAGCTCAGAACACAACTGGAATATTTGTGTCATGTAAAAAGATTCAAAACTCAATGGGAGAAACCTCCACCAGCTTTCAGGTTCTGCATTTAAAACCACTCTAAACAGTCGCAATTTACAGTCATTATTCACAGCATTCAACACCCTGCTGTGGTTATCTGTGTCTGTCAAAATTCCAGCTATTTTATGCTATAATATACTTTACAGAGATTTCATTCTTGTCTGGAAAAGCAATTATACCCTATACAAGTGTCAGTGCATGCTGAGGATTTCAGTGTCAGCTGTGACTGAATTCAGAACATCACTTGTTCTGAAATACCATCAGTGACTTGAGCTTGCTATATGACTTTGTAATACATTTGCTTCTGTGCTGTATAGAGACAAAATGCTGCATATTTCTCAGATCTCCTGCATTTTTTTTTTCATAATTAGTGCTAGTGTTTTACCCAAAACAAGTCTAAGCATAACAATTAATATTTCTGGATCTTAAGAAGTACTGGTAGGAGAGAAAATACTTCCTCTGGTAGGAGGAAAACACTAGCTCTTTGAGAAATGACAGCTTGTCATGATTTTCTAGGGAAGATCTCATTTCTGGAAACTAGTTTTTTTTAAAGTATTAGTATTAATTCAAAGACAACAATACAAAACCATGTGAAAGAATAATAGAAAGTGTGAACAGAATGAAAGTAATGGACCCTTTGCTAATACCAAGTTTCAGATTTCTCCATCATATTATTCCTCAGTAAATTAGCAAATTCATTCCTCCATCTACACAAGCTCTTTAATTTTTATTATCTAGCAGAGTTATGCTTATCAGAAGGGATTTCTACCATGACAACATACTTATGTAATGAATTTGTTACTTTTCAAGGATAAAGCTCTTTATATAACTGAGGGAAACAGTGATACCTTACCCACCCCATAATCTTTCTTAAACTCAGTCTCTAATTCAGCCAGTCTAGCAATACAAGGTACTTAAAATTTGTAACAATATTTGTTTCCAAATCACTTCCTAAGACTTTGTACCATATTATTATTATGATTGTCACCCTGATAGTTCTTGATTTTGTCCAAACAAGGAAGCTTTAATATTTTCCAATGATTTGAAAGTCTTGTTTTTCAAAAACACGTAGATTCTAAACTCTTTAAATTAGGCTCTTTCATTTAGAGCATGACTGCATGGTAAAGGAAAAAACATTTTTCCTTCGATACTGGGATCATCCACCTGCAGCACCACTGATCAATTGACTTGTTGATGTGCCCTAGTCGACAAAACATTGCCAAGAACACTATGAAGTTGCTTCTGAGGTGAGACTTATGTTCTTGAATCAGTAGCAGATTATGGAAATCTTTTCTCATATTCCATCCACTCAAAGATGGAAATCTTTTCCATCTTTGAGTGGAGTGCAGGAAGGCAATATATTCACTGCAGGATTTTTAACTGCTGCTCTATCATTGTAGGCAGAGCTTGTAGATCTTGAGCCAAGATTACAGCATCGCTTGCAATGAGCAAGTTTACTTGCTTGCTCATTTGTTTACTTGCTCTTTATGCGGAAAACACAGAGTTTTTAATGTGCATTACCACTCAAGCCACCAAAGTCATATAAGGTCAGTTCTGCTACCGAGTGATTTCTGTGGAAATTTACATTGTACAAGGTGACCTTAAAAAAACGAAAACAACACAACAAAACAAAAAAAGTCCCAATTCAGAAATCACTGTCCTGATTAGAAGATTTTTAAAGGTTTACAAATTAGAGTTGCTTTTAGTTATGTTTTCATCATGCGAGGTGACTTTAAGAAGCACAAAAGGTAACTAAACAAGGTTTGTGCTCCTTTTAGAACTCCTCTGTGTGAGGTAGAAAGGACTGACCACCCAGTTCAGTGCAGCCATCTCTTTTCCTATGAGTTGAGGACCTTTGCCTTTTTCCTTTCCAGACACGTTGCCCTTTTTGGTAGATTGAAAACCATAAGATTTTCCCATTTTTTTTTCACGGAAAGAATGATTCTTCCCCTTGGAAACCCCGGAATGCTGGAGAGTCAGTGAAGCCGTGCTGCTCTGGGAGCTCAGCCAGGCAGCTCCAAGAAACCCACCGCGCCCCATTTTGTCCAGTCAGGGCTCAGTGGTCAGGACGAGGCTGAGCCCGGGGCTCTCCCGGCCTCCGGCACCACCCCGGCACTGCCAGCCCTGTTTCTGGCGGCGGGTCCCGCAGGGTTCTTACTGGGTTCCCGCTTCTGGCGACCCTCTGGGACCAAGACTCGACCCACTGATGCTGTCAGCCGTGCCCTAGCTGGCTGGGTTAAACCTCGGGTACGGCCTTGAGTCCTGTAGAATGAACCGATCGACTCTTTCCTTCCTAAAACCAGCTTCTGACTCACCTCTGGCCGAGGTAGCAGAGCCCTGTGGCTCTCACAGTGCAGTGGGGCTAGAGGGACACCAGGGCTTGGAAACAGGACATTGTTGACAGATTTGGGTGGGATGCCTGGGAGCTGGGTAGGGTCTTGCTGGCAAAACTGCCCAGCGATCTTGGTGTAAAACTTAGCTTGACAAAAAGGTGCAGCATTAGCCTGTAATTAGCCAGGCAGTGGAGGAATGGGTAGGAAAATAGAGGGAAGCACACGCTAACTTCATAAATGCATTAGAAGGGTTTGTAGAGATGTGCAAAATTGCCCTCTGTGCTCTGCAAAGGTCTTTGGCCCTTAGCCTCAGCTGCTCTGAAGGTTCACAGGTACAGGGCCTTGAATCTTAGAGCTAGGCTGCACCATACAGAAGTTGTAACTACAACGGATGCAAAGATCTCGGGAGTGAATAGAAAGTGTTTAATAAGAAGACTTAGTGGTACTCATGTTACTTCTTTCTTTTTGTGTTTTGAACTCAACTTTCCCGGAAGCACACAGTTAACGCATTTGTAGTAGCAGGAGATGCTGAAACAGTGCTGAGTTTGCACATTTTACCAGTAGTCCTGTGGTGCCACACTGTGGGTTGAACTCTTCCTATCACTATGTCTTTATGTCAGCGTCTTTGCTGCAACAAAGCTCTTTTGGTTTCTTCTCATCCCTTCAGCTTCCATGTGATCCATCCACAAGGTTAACTTCTGCAGTTGAAAAAATAAAGAAAACATTTTGTAAGGTAAGAGCAGGAGGCTCCCAGCTGCACTGTTCAAGGGCCAAGGGTGGTTTCTTTTCTAACGTCTTTATTTTCTCGACAGCTTGGGAAGAAGGGAATCTACAAGGCCATTCATGAGCTGGATATCCTCCTTCCCTGGGTTCAGGCCTTCATACAAACCATTGTATGAAGAATGAGGAAGCAACAGACAACACTCTGCTTCTGTGCTAAGAACAGATCCTTACCCTAAAGGTCTGAAAATCATCCAAGAGCTGGATGTACAATGGGCCTGGCAGTAACTCCGTCCCACTGAAGGAGAACCTCTGCAATTCAGTGGCAATAATGAAGGATTTTCAAGAGCTTTCACAGTTGGCCTGGCATAGCAGCTCCACCCGTCCTGCAGTACAAGAGCAGCCTCCAAAGCAGTTACAGCATGCTGGTGTACTTCTCATCCTGCCTGCCTGCCAGCTGCCTTGCAGGCAGCCCCTGGGCACTTTGCATGAGCATAACTTGGAATCTGCTACTGTGTGGCTCAGACACAACGTCCCATGTGCCGTGGGCACAATCTAGACATGCTTTGTGCCGTCCCGTGTGATTACAGCTCAAAGCAACAAGGACCACTTTTGAAAATCCCTCCCTTAAGCTATACCTTTTTTGTTTGTTTGTTTTTTTTTTTGTATAGCTACATAACAGTATACAAAAGTTGTTCTACATATAAATAAGAAAATTCTTTATGTACTGCTTATCATTATTATTAATTTAAGGTAAGAATGGATCTCTAATATATGTATTTCATTTAATGTCAAAACTGGTCAGTGACTCATGCATGACCTTCAGATATTGCATGCTCTACATAAGCTCATACAATGCAGAAAATGCAATAAATGGATTGCCTTTGACTAGGACTGCAAAATGGTTTAAGACAGATTTATGGGAAGTTGTTAATCAAGTAATGGTTCCAAAGATATCTTTCATATAGTCCACAACAAAGACGGAGTTCTAGTTTTCATACATTTTTTTTAAGATTTACCAGAAAAAACTATGTAGGGGATGAGAATATTCCCAATCTGTATGTTTGCACTTCCATGGGGGTGAGATTTGGCAAAATTCCAGGTCTCATGGTGCTAGTAGGTCAGGAGCATTGAATACATCATTGTGTTGACACAAAAGAACCTGAGCCAGCTCCTTCTCTGTGTTGTGGCCTTCTGCTTCCCAAGGGTGGTGATTGTTCTCTGACAGGTGATCTTCGGATTCCAGGGTCCAACTACATGTGCTCTCTGAACAGGCTCTGGTCAGCGTACATACCTTCATTTTTATTCCTTCAGAGACCACTCAGAAACTCTCTTGGGTCCCTGCACACATGGTAGCTAGAACAGTAGGAGGCAGACTAGCTATTCCCACTCTTAAGCTGGTGAAATGACCACCACTGCTACTAGCGGTATGTTGATCTTCATCCAGGTGAATTGATAGTGGCTGCTGAGGATTGAGGAGAGAGAAGAGCATTATCTCTTCTTTACCTTTGCAAATCACTATCCAGCATCCCGAAGGGGAGAAAACATGAAGCTATGAGCAAATCCAGCTCCAACCCTACTTCTGATGAGATCAGAGCTACGTGCCAGCCTGTACTCCAGCAGTTCCTTAGAACCCCACCCCAGCTCTTTCTGCCCACAAACTGTGTGTGACTTGTCCTTTTCAATGTCTCAGAGACCTGGAGCATGGCTGGCTTTCTCTTCCAGCTTTTTTCATTGCTTTGCAACACACTACGTCAGCACTGGCCACTTGTGGCAACAGCCAAAGAAAAGCAATATTAAATTGCAATGTGGAAGTTATGCATTAGTATCCTCTGCTTCATTAAAATAGGAAGGTTGCCATCAGTTTGGGAACCTGCCAAAGCATTCAGCAAATCTCAGTGACAGAAGTTTCTGATGACGATATGCTGTTTTTAAGCCTTGGTGCTTTATAGAAGAAGTGATCTCAGATGGATGCAAAGGCTTATCTTCAATGAGAACTCGAGGCAGTTTCTTTATACTTACATTTAATATGACATAAAACCATGAACCTTTCAGCACAAACAATGATCTGTCATACCACTGGCTTTCTAGTTTTGTATTCTAGCAATTAAGAGCAAGGAATTATATTGGTTACATGTTGAAATATAGGACATTTTTCTGTTAAAGTACAATGATGAATGTTCTCGGGAAATACCATTGATAATATAGTACGGTATGATATGGTATGGTGCTGGGATAGCAATAACAGAGTGAACTTCATGTGCTCAGTGTATTGCATTCAGCAGTCAGTGCCATGGTTCTGGCACATAGCTTTTGCAGGGACCTCTTGATGTCTCTGGATTGACTTTAATCATCAGATATTAAAATCCCAGTTCAGAGGAGCTGACTAGGTGTGCCTGTTAATGCATTAGGACAAATACTGGAGATGTTTTAGTCTAAAACACTTACGTAAAGAAGTGCTAATACTTGGCAGTTTCTGTTTGCTGAGCATTTTCTTCTGTTATCATGATTTCGCCTGATTATGTGTATCCCACAGTTTTGATAAAAACAGGGGCTGATTCAAAGAACTCTAAAAGATAGGAAAAGTCCAACAGTCTCTGCCATGGACAGTGCTCAGGTAAATTCCATTTCTTGTTACTCTTCTGAAGATACGAAATCAGTTATGCAGACAAAAGGAAATAAGATACACGAATAAACCATCATTACCTGTGACATAACTAGTCAGATGGTGACTGAAAGCTTGCCTATGCAGAGTTCATATTTTTTTTTACCTGTATCATTTTCATACTGTCTTTCATCTCCAGCTTCCTCTGCATTGACATGAAAGGACAGAGCTTGGGAATAGATTACCCTGGTGACTGTGGTAGGAGTAAAAGAGAAGACTGAGAATATTTTGGAAGATAAATACAATTTCAAACTGTCCTATAAAAACAGTCAGTAAATAATTAAAAAAAACCCCAACAACAGGAAAACATAGAAAAGGAACCAGCCAATGAATGAGGTATATACTATCTGCTAAAATTCTTCCTAATACCTTGGCACTATAATTTAAACCTGTTCCTTGTGAAAGTTAATAGATATACCTGACAAAAAATGTTGTTATGCATATATTTTTTTCACCCTAGGAAACAGCAAACCTAATGTGCCATCCTACATGGTGATTTAAAATTTGACAGGGACCTGCCAATCCAGAACATAAATGGATTAATATGTAAAAGGTGCAGGTGAAACGAGGAAAGCTGTCTTATTCCCCTTATTCCAGAGAAATACCAGACCCAGCTGAATGGCTCACAGGTTTAGCGATGAGACATGAATTTATTTCTCTATTTTATTAGTAGTGTGATGTTATATTATTTCATTATTTGTTATTTTATTACTAGAGGGAGTTGCAGTATACAACACACCAGGGTTTTTTTTTTTTGCAGTACTGTAGCAGGGACTTGTATTTTATTTGAGCAAAGCATATTATAAAGCAACCAAAATCTGAACATAGCATTCCCAGCTCTGAGGAGTCACCTCCAAATTCTTTAGCTCTTACTGAATTTCCTGGATTTTTTGCAGTTTTGGAACACTCTCCTTACACAGTAAGAAGACAGCTAGGAGGTTAACGAGACCAAAACACAGTTTTAACTCTCTTTTAGATTTCATGAAGCCAGTTCTTACTAAAATAGCATATTCAGGGAGAAGAAGCAGGGAAAGATGTCCTAGTTCTTTAATTAACAGGGGGCTGCAGACAGACCAGGGCAGACACCAGACCCCACTGCCCCAAAGACCAAGACCCATCTTGACCACACATGGCTGGGGCAGGAGCCTGAAGGTTTCCTGAGGTGTGTTGCTCATTCCAGGGTGAGCTGGGCAGCAGGAGGCCCTGAGGAAAAGGAGGTATAAGGCTGAAGATACATTCACTTGCTCACCCCTAAGAGCATAACTCTGTTATTTCAAAAGTTCACTCCGCAAAAGAACAACTGCATTGAAGTCCCACCATTCTGTGGAGTCAACATCAGCCTGCAGGGTCAGGGCAAATGTTTTAACTAATAGAAGGGGCTTGCAACTCAACACACATTTCTTTCAATTAAAGTGAAAATGGTTAATTAGAGAGATAGTAGAAAAGGTAGTGCATTTAACATTGATGTATTTTTCAAGCATCTAATTTAATTTTAATTTTTATTTAATGTGGTGTCCCTATTTGTGGTTTTGTTCAGGCAGATAATCCATGTGTGAGATTAAGGTTTGTTTTCTGGTTTAATGGCTTTTGTCCAAACTCTGGTGTATGGAATAGAAAACCGAACACGAACATGGCCCCACCAGCCTTCATCAGACATCACCGTCCAGTCCTCAATGCCGGCAGGGAGCAGTAGCCAGGAGGCAGGGGCACAGCATGGGGGTCCCCATGGCTGCAGGAGCAGAACAAGCTGCAGCAAGGTGTGGCCCTGTTGCCTCTGTCCATTTGACAGGAAAATCAAGTTGTCTTGTGACATAAGAACTCAGGACTTGGAGCTTCTTGCCCTCATTTTCCATATGGCTTAGGACACTTTGTGGATTCTTAGTTGCCTTGTCTGTAAAATGAGAGCAGTAACACCTCTGGGTTACTGTCCCTTCATGTAGAAATGCACATTTCAAAACCAATTAAACACTCATGAATGAGAGGCAAACTATAGCACCTGCAAAATAAAGGTCTTTAATTAATAGATGAATGTTGCAATAAATGACACATGCTGTATACAGGCCACTTAGCAACAAATATTGTGTTGCATTGTCACAAAAACATAGCAAATTGATTAGTGTTAAATATATTTAACTGACAATTCTAATTAATAAGTGTGAAAGAAAACTTACTGCCATTTAGAACTGAATGAGTAAAGCATTTTAATTTTTCAGATGAAACTCTAGGTGTCACTCTTGGAAAACAAGACTCGTGTCAGCCTCAGTTTATTTTTGACCCTTCAGTTGATGGAAAAAGTCTTAGGGCATGTTTCGTATGTAGTTTCCTTGGATGTCAAAGTGAGATAGATATTCAATTGGATTAGGTTGTTGTTGTTTTGTTTTGTTTTGTTTTTTTAAATTCAGTTGGCACAAACTTAGAATCGAAATTAAAAATGCGGTCGAAGAAAGATGGGCATATATCCATGGGCATATATCCAAAGACTAGGGTTATAAATCAGGTACGAACTCAGTTTCTGGTTTTACTACAGACTTCCTATGTGGTTATAGTCAAGTTGCTTCATTAAGGTACTATTCTTGTTTGGCAAATGGAAAAACTCTCTATCAGTTATTTGCCCAAGTTAATTTATCTTTGCATTGTGTACAGAAACTCTCAGAAAGAAATAAATACCCATGTAGTGTTAATTGTTGTCACTATTAATTAGCGTGACTTGTCTTATTACATGCTTTGGCCTTTTTGGAGTAGTGGCTTTTATTATAGGGCAAAAAGGGTATTTTGTGACTGTTACTGCAAAGGGTAGAACGAAAAATGGTTGTGTGTTAAAATTGTCACTAGCTCATAACTTCTTAAAAATCACTGATCTAGTGGAAAGTGGCAGCTGCACACACAGTTTTGGAGTTACTTAAATAATACAGCAACAGTCAGCAAAGACAACAATTTCCATCACAGACAAGATCATGTAAAAATTTTCTCTATTTTCCCTGAAGTGTTTTTTTCTCTGAAGCGCAAAATCTTCAGAGCAGAGACTATCCCTTAATAAGTAGTTTCTACTGTAACAAGAACCACCTACAGAGAATTCCTGATCGTATACCGTATACACCTGAGGTAGTGTAGTAATGTAGTCCTTAGCAAACACTGGGATAGTTATCCTCTGAGGGCATTAGATGGAAGATAATTTTTCCTAAAACATGGGCATACAAGCTGGATTTGGACAATGATGTTAACGTGAACTGAGGGCCCCTCAGTTCAAGAAGGACAGAGAACTGCTTGAAAGAGTCCGACGCAGAGCCACAAAGATGATTAAGGGAGTGGAACATCTGCCTTATGAGGGAAGGCTGAGGGAGCTGGGTCTCTTTAGCTTGGAGATGAGGAGACTGAGGGGTGATCTCATTAAGATTTATAAATGTGTAAAAGGTGAGTGTCAGGAGGATGGAGCCAGGCTCTCTTAGATGAAGCCCAATGACAGGACAAGGGGCAACAGGTGCAAACCAGAACACAGGAGTTTCCAGTTACATGTAAGGAAAAACTTTCACAGTGAGGGTGACAGAGCACTGCAACAGGCTTCCCAGAGAGGTTGTGGAGTTGCCTTCTCTGGAGACATTCAAAACCTGCTTGGACGCGTTCCTGTGTGCCATGCTCTAGGTTCTTGCACTGGCAAGGAGGTTGGACTGGATGATCTTTCAAAGTCCCTTCCAACCTCTAACATTCTGTGATTCTGTGATTCTGTGTTGGATTTAGCCATTTGGTCACTGTCTCTTCATGCCTAAGACATGTGCTGATTTCCAGAGACTTCCATAGCAGTCTCCTCACTGTGAAGGTGCATGGTCAAAGGTGAAACACATGAACTTTGGACCTACTGATTAATAAAAATGTTTCACAATAATAGCCCCCTGTAGCCATGAGGCCCAGGTACTACTCAAGGCATCTTCCTCTTCAGCAATTGTAGGGCATTAAATGAGGGAGGTCTGCAAAGAGAAAGGGTGCCTGGGCAGGCAGTGCTGTTACAGGAATGAAAAGGTTACAGCCATGCTGTGGTCACCCAGCGGCTTCCCCCACCTCTACCCAAGCTTCTTTGTATTCTAAATAGCAACTGCTCCTGAAAGATGACAAGAGCTGCAGAGCTGTGGGAGACTAACTGCCCATGAACATGTGTGGCAAATGGTCTTTCTTACCTTAATTCAGTTTTCTTTTTAAAAAAATCAATATTTAGCTTGACATTCCTATTCTGTTGGCTCCAGTTGAAGACAGATTTGGAAATGTAAAGGCAGTCAGTAGATCTATGAAGGGCATTGCCAGAGGGAAAATGGAGGTAATGGAAATATACCATTGAGTGAAGGTAGAGACTATCAAGGAATATAGGTGCTGGCGACCTATGTCAGGAGTAGGTTTGAATGCTAAATTGCGAAACATTATGGATAATGTTTTTTCAGCCCTGTGGATGGAGTTGCAGCTCTGAAAGACAACAATAATCATAAAGCTATAGGGCCATAGGGTAGATGAGGCTGGCAGGGGCTGATGGAGACCTCTGGTCTGATGTCCTGATCAAAGCAGGGTCCACCAGGAGGTCAAACCAGGCTGCTCAGGGCTTTATCCAGTTGGATCTTGAAATTCTCAGATAGGAGCCCCTAAAGGCTTACTTTGAAGGGCCATTGCATCATTTCTAGGCAGGATACCACAGTGTGAACAGTGGGACTGTGCAGCGATACTCTCCCATCACCAAACCATGCATAACACACCTGGTAGCCCCATTGTTTACCCTGGCAAACCCACCTTGCTGTCCAGATGTAACTAAATCAAATATAGTCCTGTAGTGACTGTTGACCATGTCAGTCTCTCCATGAAAAGGGCACTTGAAAGACAAGGGACTTTGTTTCCATAGTAGAAAGAAAAACTGATAACAACTGTCTGGACACAAAATGTTTGTGTGAGATTAATGACAAGCAGTCAAGTCCTGCAAGAGGAAACGGTCAAATGAATTTTGAAATAGAATTAAGACAGGTGATAAGTCACAGATGTTTCTCTTTTGGCAAGTTATTTCTGAAGAAGATTGCAGATCCCTCGCAACTGGGCTTTTAGTCCAAGGCCATGAGAGTGAAAACTAGCCTGCTCCTGCTCTTGTTCCCACTTCTCTCCTTGTGTCATGGGCAGTGCCATGGAGGTTTTTCTTGTGTGCCACATAAAGGGATCACATAGTTCTCTCTGCTCCTTGGCCATTTACTCTGGCTGTTCCCAGAGTGTCTCACCTCCTCACCCCAGGTCATGATGCCCTTTCTAGAGCTGTGTCATTTCCTGGTAGGGGAAAGCATCTTTCTGGCTCAGCAACCTGTCAAAGCAATGGAAGAAGATGTCATGCTAAAATAAATAACTGATTTTTTAATAGGCAGAGATAAAAACCTAAGAAAATCTAAGTTTAACACAGTTTAGTTAAAGAGGGTGTATAATGGGAGAGGGAACTAGAGGAAGTTGGCATGACAGTGTAGAGGAAGAGTGGTGATGGGTGAGTACAGGACCCTCAGCTGTAGCCTCAATGTGTTGCTGTATTTTGCACGTGTCATGGTTTAACTCCATCCAGCAAAGCAGCACCTCACAGCTACTAGCTTGCTCCTCCCCACTTGCAGTGGGATGGGGATGAGAATTGAAAAAAAGTGAATTTGTGGGTTCAGATAAGAACAGTTTAATAACTAAAATGAAATCAAATGTAATAACAGCAATAATAATAAAATATAATAATAGTAATAGTAATAGTAATAGTAATAGTAATAGTAATAGTAATAGTAATAGTAATAGTAATAGTAATGAAAAGGAATGTAACAAAAAGAGAGAGGAAAATAAAATCCAAATAAAGACGAGTAATGTACAGTGCAGTTGCTCACCACCTGCTGACTGATACCCAAGAAGCACTTGGTCCATCCCAGGCAATTGCCCCCAGTTTATACACTACGCATGACATTCTATGGTATGGAATATCGCTTTGGCTAGCTTGGGTCAGATGTCCTGGCCATGCTCTCTCCCAGCTTCTTATGCACGTTCTTGTTGGCAGAACACGGTAAACTGAAAAATCCCTAATTTAGGATAAGTGTTACTTAGCAACAACTAAAACAACAGTGTGTTATCGACATTATTCTCACACTAAATCCAAAAAAAAGCACTGTACCATCTACTAGTACGGAAAGTAACTCTATCCCAGACAAAACCAGCACAACATAAAAAAAAAATCTATTTAAAGACAGCAGGGAGTGGAGCTTCCAGCAGCTGGAGTTGCAGAGAAAACAATGAAATTCAGTCAGAGATTATGAATGAGGCTGTATATAGATTCTAAGGTATACAGAGACACTACAGATACTAAGATATTGGGATGTACGCAGTTTGGTTTTGCTTTTCAAAGAGCCTTTAATCAATAATCATGTTTCTCTTCAAGGCCTCAAAAATACCTTTACACACATGATGTGAACAAGAGTTTTGGGTTACTAGTGTCCATCGCATGTTAACATTAACTGATGGATGATTTTTCTTCCATTTTCCTCCAGTGCTGCTCATTTGAGTTGCTTTGGTACTTATGGTGCAACCATGCTTTTGACAGAGCTGATGGGATGGAAATAACTTCTTTTAGGAAGCAAAGGTGCAGAGAGGGTTTTTGTTTGTTTGTTTCTTCTAAAGATTCAATGAGCAGTAGTTAGCAGCAAAATACACCACGGTGGTTTTATCATTGAAGGTGAAGCTCAGTAGCCTGTGTCCATTGTTAATAAAGCACCTTCAATTATTTCCTGCTTTCTCCCTCTCCATGTGAAAGAAGTTTGTGCCAGCCCAGCTTGCAGTCCCTAACCACGACCAAAGAACCCACTGACATCTCCTAGACAAATTTTGTCATGTCAGCGTAAATGTTTACTCTGTTCTTGTATAACCATTAGGGAATAACCAGTAGCACTTTCCAAGTGACGAAGAAAGCTTACAGCGATAAACCACAGGCACGATAAATTAGTCACTTGATAAAACTATTTACAATTGAGTCTCCTAGATGTGAGGAAAACTTTTTTTGTGAATGAGAAACCACAGGCTGTCAGTGGAAAAGGCAGCCTGTTTTTCTACCCGCAACAGAGGAAGAAGAGTTTCATGTACGGTGATGCCCTGTGAGGGCTTGCAGATCTTAATCCCAAGCTGGCGGACAACGGCAGTGGTGGCAGCTGGAGAAGGGCAGCCCACGCCAGCCATCATTTCAGAGTTTCTTCATTGGGTATCAGACGTAACCCCCGTTCCTGGGAGGCTCCCCTGCTCGCCTTCCCCCGCTGCGTAGAGGGGAGCCCCAATATGGAAGGCGATGGTGTGGCTGTGCCACTTCTCGGTTTCAGGCTATTTCTGGTATTTTGGGGCAACTTTGACGTCAGTGTGGGAATGGGAGAGAGTTTCTCACCCTATGAAATGCTGTGGGTGGGGTTTTTAGAAAAAATTTCCTGTTCCACTTGGGCAAAGCCAGTCAAAGTTTGGAGAAAGTTGCATTGTTGCAAAAAACTACAAGGAGAGCATGTAGCATCAGGTGCGTGGCTGTGATTTGAGTCAGTGATCGGCCACTCTGAGACCAGCAGCCTGGGCTTGCATGCCCTGTACTCCCCAAAAGGCCTGCTGATACCGGAGAATGTCTTACTGATACAAACTACACTTAGCTGATAGGTGTGTTCAGCACAATCTGAATTCAGATCATGGAAAGCAAGGTCCGGGTGCTTATTCCTCTGTATAGAGAAAAAGAAAGTGAATCTTTAGGGGAGGTTTTACAGATGAAAGCGAAGAGGCCATACTGATGTCCTGGGTGGCTAAAATCTAGTAGAGTATTTCCCAGGTCTAACCTCTAGGATGAGAGTTTTGGTGACCGTAAAAAGTCTTAAGAATTGTTATAAACTCCCCATGCTGTACTATGGCAAAAAAGAATGAATATAGATGCTCAACAAATCCATGAAGACTACAGTGAAGAAGCAGAAAGACGTAGCTTCTGCATGTGGTTTCACTATTGATTTTCTGATTCTGCTCCTGCTTGTCATTTCTTTGAAACACTAGAATATTGAAAAGGATATAAAGGAGAATTATAAAAAAAAAAAAAAGTGCCCTCTGGTGAAAACAAGACATTAAAGATATCAGTTCAATCCGTGAGAGAGTAGATAAAAAATCAACCACATTGCAGTTTATCTACGGAAATGACTTCATAAGAAATACCAGATTTCTCTAGTCAGACAGGGGAAGGCACAGCAAGATTTTGCTCTTCAGTACTAAAATCAGGAATTTCAGTGTGGTTGGATCTAGCAATAAGGAAGCCACTCACCAGACCAACTGGTATAAATGGTCACTTTTAAGACTGTAAATGGTAACTGTACAGGTATATTTTTGTACTTTGCATCCACCGGATACTGAGTTCAGGGGTGGAATAGGATGCTTTGAAGAAGTTTTGTACCTATGAACCCTTCCCTGCTCTTTTGGGAAGGCTGTTCCAGAATCTTGTACTTTGATTGCCAGAAGTCTTCCATCTTCTGCTTTAAGTTTACTCATGGTCAGTTTATAGACATTTTGTTTAGTATCAGTTTATTCTGGTAGCTTATATGACACTGAATTTCCTGTTTTCCCACTCTAAGGAAGTTCAGATAACAATTATGTCTTCTCTCAATCTTTGTTTTTCTGAATCTGAGCAAGCTGAACTCTTCTAGACTTCGACAAAACATGACCTCTTTACTTGCTATCTGAATCATTTCTAGTTGAAATTCTTCTATATAATGCAGGCTTAACCCACAACTCTCCATTTCTTTCATTCCCTTCTTCCTTGTTCTGGAAATACACCTTCATATCAGCCATTTCCATTGCAGAATTGTCCTGATAGTTCCTGTGATGAGCTGTGGCACCATGGGGTTGTTCTCCTCCAAGGAGTGTCCTCCCAGCTTCTTCTGACTAGAAGACACACACCTAGATGGGCACTTGCAGAGTCACATTTCTCCATATTTTATTAATTCCATCCTCAAGTAAATCAAGTTGTTCTCACTTCAACCTGCCTTTGATTGAACCAGGCTGCATTTTATTCTTTCCTTTCCTCTTTGTCAGCTGATTAGTTCATAATTCTTTCTGAAGCCTTGCACACCCCTCTTCTTAGATAGCATGTCTCTTTCTGCCTTGCTTGTTATTTCTCCCTTTTTTTTTTAATGATAGCTATTGTGTTTGTTGTTCTCCAATCTGAAAGTGCTATTGATTACAATTTCTCCCTACTGCAACCACATTTTTCTGTGCCCATTTGTTCAGTTTGTTTCCTTGATGGGAAAACCTTTTACCTTACCTTCTCATTTCTGCTTTTGCCTTAGAGGAGATTGTTTCAATTCCTGTCACTGTCAATCATCTTGACTTTACTTCTGTGTTCTGTGTCAGCAACTCTCAAAATGATCTGGCTCACCTACTACATTCACCAATGCTTCTTAATGTCCCCATCCATATTAAAAATGGAGATGAATTGTTGGTTTAATTTTGGGCTACAATGTATGCAGTCATCCAACCCAATCTTAACCTGTATGGACTTCACTTTTTTCCTTATGCTCCTGTTCTTTACATGATGATGGCATAATTTGCTGGTTTTCTACTTCCATTTTCACACGGACTGATTTAGTCAAAATTTGGGAAGTTCTTTGACATTTCTTTTTGACATCCAAGATGCAGTTATCACTGTCCTTTCTTATGTCCCTCAAGGCCATGCTATGTTCCTGCTATTCTTGAAGAGGTTGTTGGATTGGTTGCTCACAGAAAAGTCCAGTTTGAAACGGAGCCCTGGAGATAACTTGTTCAACCTTCTGCTGTAAGTGGGGCCTTGAGTTAAGTTATCTAGGGCCATGTCAAGGACAGTGTTGAACACTTGAGGGAGATGCCACCAGTTTTTTGGGCAACCTACTCTGATGTATCATTTTTTTCTTACTGAGGATTCCCCTGAAGCAACTTGAGCCTGTTACACCTTGTCCTTTCACCATCTGTCTTGTGAAAAGAGTACCTCCACCTTCTGTGGAACTACCTTTTGGGTAGTGGAAGACTGGTTAGATGTCACTGAACCTTCTCACCTTGTGACTGGACAAACTCAATTCCTTGCCTTTCTTCACAAGTAGAGGTCTCCAACTCTCTAATCACATTGGGGGCCATTGGATGAACCTTCTTCCATTTTTCCATGTCTCTCTTGAGCTGGGGGGACCAAAGCTGGGTGCACTATATTGAGCATGGCCCGAAAAGTGCCAAACAGAATGAGAGACAGAACATCCTGTGACCTGACTGTAGTTTTGCTGATAGAGCCTAGGATACCATTTGCCTTTGTTGCTGCAAAAATGAAATCCACTTAAGTTCAGCTGTCCACCAGCACTTCTAGGTCTGCTTCAGCAGACCTACACTCCTGTCGGTCACATTTTTCATGAATTTTGAGGCGAGTTCTAAAGCAGTTTGCATTTTTGACTTACAGAAACGCCAGTCTTGCTTTGTGTTCACATTTACCTTCAGACTCACTGACTAGTTCATCTGACTTCTCAAAATGTTTCTTTTGGGAATGAAATATCATTGTTTAATTGAAAAGTTATGACTCATGTAGCAACATCCAAAGGATTATTCATTAATAATAATTATTAATCCTTATTCAAAGGATTAATATCTACCATAATGTTACCTTTCACACGAGTACTTACCTTTCTCAGTCATACTGTATTTTATTATATTTTATCTTTATCCAACCAGGAGATTGGATAGCAGACACACCTTATGTGACTTCAGAGGAATGTGTTTTACTATAATATTTTACCCAGTCTCATTTTGTTTTCTCAAATACACTTCTTCAGACATTTTTACTCTTGATTCCTTCTGTGACATACATCATCACCTCTGCTTTTACTTCTGCTTTTCCTAAACCTTGTTGTACTTGCTCTGGGCATGTCTGCCACTTCACTACTTCATTTTCATTATTTTTGCAGCATTTCTGGAGATACTCTAAGCCCTGCAGAATTCCCAAGCCTGTGAATATTAACAAAGAACAAACTTGTGATTTGAGGTGACTAGAAAAATGACACGAATCCATTTGTTCTTCAAGTCATCAACACTTTGTTGTTGCTGATTCCTTGACATACAGTTCCTGCAATGACTTTCTTGGAAGCAGAATTGACACCGATGCATCCCACCACAGCCTCTTTTGAGCATAATTCAAGTTGCAATGCCAGAAATGATACTTTTTTTTTTTTTTAAATAGGTTTCCGTGTGTGCCCAGGTATGAGAAGATTCATGACTGCTTTTGAATATTTAATTGCTTCTTCCACACATATTTATTTCTGTATGCCTATCTGTCTACTTGTGCCTGATTATTCTGATTCAGAGTCTAGTAAAAGCAACATTTTAATTTCTTGCTTCTCATTGCTTAGTCCATTCAACTTTGGTGTTTAAATATATCAAATAAGGTATCAGAAATTGTTACAATGTATCTTATTTCTTCATCAGCAAAAGGAGCAATGCTATAGGAGCAGATCTGTAAGTTCGAAAAACTGGCATTGAGGATCCAACTTCCACACTGTTGTTTTGAGTTTATTTTGAACTTGCTCTAGTTTGATCCTATGGCTTGAGCTCCTGTTAGCAACTGAAGAATATTAAGTGAGTTTCTGAAAACACTTTCCAGTTTTATTTTACTTGAAAGGAGATCATTTTTGCATGCTCCAACAGTGCTCCCCAATGCAACCCAAAGTACAGTAAGTGGGGTGGTCAGGAGACTGGTTTTAAGTTTCTATGGGTAGAATAAAAGGCACACTGATGTAGAAGAGCTCGTTGATATGCCATTTTACCTTATATAGGAGGGAAACCAAACATTTGCTAATCTAAAATTTCTTTGGGCACTTTTAAAGCAACTATTGAACCAGAATTGCTGGTTTTTTTCAAAAGAAAAATCTCTTATGGAAAGGGGGAAACATTTCAAATGTGTTGTTGGAAACCAGATTTGGTGTGTCTGAACTCTGAGCCCTTTGTAATTAAAATTCACCTTATATATCTGCTTTTAAAAAAACTTTGAAAGGGCCCTTGTACTTTGCCTGTATATGTGGAAATGGAGATAACGCACCACAGCTGAAGCCTCTCGTATCGTGGCTCCTCTGCTACTGATGTCCACACTACGTAGAGTAAAATAAAGCAACCCTTACTTGCATAGCACATACTACAGTTTCTCCCTCAATTTTGCTGCACAGATATGGCCAGAGTAAGATGATGTGACAAACCAGAGGTATTAAAACAGGGTGAAGTAAGAGTCCACAGCCCTGTACAAATTAAAATGAAACAATAAGATTAGTTTAAGTAGGAGGGTAACTTCATTACTTTTTTTTTCATAAGATTTGAAAATTTTTCTTAACTGTCATACAGACTTTCCTAGATACTATCTCTTGAGTAATTGATGGAATGAATATGTTTTCACGAAATCTGTGTTTGGAAAATAGCTGTGTTCAGAAAGCTATTCCCCTCCTTATTGTAATTAACTTTTAGACACTTTAAAATATCCATGCGTGGTCCATGATTAGTAGAATAATCTTGCTGTTGCATAGCTGTCAATGTTAATAAAAGGGGAAGGGGCTAAATAAGCTGTGAGACTTTTGAGTCTCTCAAGTTCAGATCAAATTGCTGACTAGGTTCAAAAGTTACTGACAAGGAAGGAACTGACAGCTAGAGAAACTGCACAAGTTTCATTTCCTTAGGAAAAAAAATAGCAACGTGACCTGTTACGATACTTATGTTTTGATTACTTTAAAGTATGTTATTTGAGACTATGTTTTGTTCTCCAACATTTATTTGTTTTATTGTCTTTTTAGAAGCTTGCTTTATTTTAATTTGGGGGGAGACATCATTAGTATCTTCAAAAAAGCAACAGAAACTTAGTTCTCTCTCTTTTTTTAATTTTTTTTTTTTTTTTTGTCTTTTAAGTATTTATTATTGACTAATTAAATCTTTACATTGCCTAAAGCATAGAGGGTGTCCATTCAGAGCACTTCATAGTTGTTAGTTCAGGCCTTTGAAAAAAGAAGATATGTGACTTTAAAATAAAGCGCATCTGCACTTGACCCACAGTAGCTCTTCTATAGGCAGCCTTATTTCCTGTGGAGATGAAGAGGAAATGTGCTTAGGGTGTGAAGCACTTCTTCGTTTTTTAACTATTAAAAAGCAAAGGTCTTACATGTTTCTTCTTTCACTTTAAATTCTCAATCTAACTGGAAAGTCTTTGCAAGCAAGAAGACCAGTTCTAAGTAAAATGTCATCTGTGGATGGATTGCTTGCACGCTTGACTTTCTGGTGTGCTCATAAGTGTTCTGGAGCCAGGACAGAAACAGGTAGGACCAAATCTGCATACTGATTCGCTTTTTTCTTGAGTAAAGATGACTGGCTTGCTTAGTCACACAATTATGAATAACACTAGAAAGAATGGTGGGCAAGGGAAAACCCCACCAAACTGTCTCCTGGATTGTTTTAGAAGAAAGGATTGCATCACGCAGCAGATTTCTTCAATGGGGAAACCTCCTGTGGATGTTTCCAAATGGCTATGACAAAGAATGCCCACTCTGTAGGCTGGTTTGAAACACTTAATGGACATTTCCTTACTGATGCACAAAACAGATCATTGAGTTAGCCTCCAACATATGCCCACACCTACACATTTTTGCTGGCATGTATATATGTGATATTTAATTTTATAAATGGTATAAGGGATAACGTGAAAATTATCAGATTTTTTCCCCCAAGTGCTCACATTTGAGCTTAGAATATTCAGAAGTTAAAGCATTACAACATTTCTTTCACTAGTGTTTTCCTGCAATTTTAAATGTGAGTATTAATTTCCAACAATAAATGTCTCTGCACACTAAAGGCACTTAAATTGTGAAAACAAATGCAACTGTAAAATGAAAACTTGAATAGCACTTGAATTCCTTTCTAAAAACTAGACCAAAAAGCTCCAAAGCAAATAAAAGCTGACAACACAGAAAATCAAGAAAAGGAGGAGAACGAATCTCAAAACCCAACATGCGGAGAAAACTCATTAAACATAATGGTGGGAAGATGAGTAGGGCTGACTCACCGACAGGATGAAAGGCTGAAAAGTACCATTCAGATGTAGTACTGAGAGTGTACGGGAAGTATTAGGTTGATCGGGAGGATTATGTTTTTCCATGTTATCAATCTGCAATGAAATTTCAGCAGAGTCTGTGCGCTTTCAGGAGGTTGCAAGCTGGCCTCTGATGAGATCAGTGGCTATCCCTCACTGGATTCACCCAGCACATATAGAAACCAACGGCTGATCCAAGACTAGCATCCTATGGTCTTCTTTCTTTAAAAACAACTTTTAAATAACTTTAAAAATAACTCTTTTTGAAAAGGTGCTGTGAAGTATTATCACAGATAATGGATGCAGAAGTTCAGGCGGCTTTTTGACTTCCTTCGAAGGCAAATCTGATCCTACAAAAATGAAAGTGAATAGCAGACTGTGAGGTCTCTGCATGGAGAGTTAGTGTATAGAGGAAAACCATACTCTTATTTGCTGGGAACTGAGGAAAGACACTGTGAGCAAAACACGATTTTTCTACGAAAATATTTTTCTACCTATTAATGTACAGTAAAAGCAGACATATTAAAATATATTCACAGGAATCACAGAACACAGATAGAACACATTACAGTGATTTTCTTAACAAATTAGTTTTCTTAAAGCGAATTAAACTATTACCTTAAACCTAATGGAAAAATTTGTGGAAAAGGTTATGGAAATACTAGCATGCTGGTCTTATGCAGAGCAGGGCTATTAGGGAAGAATTAGAAAACCTTGAAAGATGACTTTGGGAAGAATTATTTTAATAGAATATGTCTTTATTTTGTGGAAGACTTTACACCCATGAAGGCACAAAGTGACATATCTAGTCAGTATGTTGTACTGATAGCATTGGCTTGATAACGTTTCCTGATTAACATTAAAAATCAACAACATGAATGTCGTAGGTACAGCTAGTGCCTACAAAACCTAATTGGAAGTATTTCAAAGGTCTTTAGGAAGAATCTTGAAACAGTTACGTTTAAATCACTTTTTTTTTTTTTTCTTTTTGCCTTATTAAGCTTTTAGAAGTTCTTGTTATTCTTTTTTTCCTGCAACCTTGATGAATAAAAAGCAATTATGAAAAAAACCAAAACAACCCCAAAATTCTAAAATAAACCCTGAGATTCATGGAATCACATAAGACAAGAAGCTGGGGCTTTAAAAAGGAAACAAATACTGTTAGATTTGTGATATAACACTCAGAACCTGCAGTATCATCAAAGGATATTATGGTGCCGAAAACAGAAAACTTTTCACAAGTAAGTGTTTTATTCTTCTTGGAAGAATGAAGAAGAGCTGATGAAATTGAAAGGTTTTGTGTGGAAAACCCCATAGACACTCTGTGGTTATAGCACGGGAGTTGCTTTAGTTGTTTTATGCAACACAAGCCCTATTTTGGGCTGCTGCTGTGCCAACAATTGTGCTGCTTTTCCATTGATATGGATTTAAACTCAAATTAAGTAAGATTTGGAATTTTCTTTTATTTTATGGGTAATGGGTTTTGATTCGATTTGTGAAAAGGCTCTTAACAGTAGAAGGATAGAGTAAAAACACACACCATGTTTGTCCATCACTGTCTTCTTCAATGCTATCAATGTTTTCCATACTTTACTACAAGAAAAGTAACATTTTAGAATTGCACTTGCCTTTCTCATAATAAGCTCCCACTCGTACTTCACAGTTTCTTAACAGTTCATACATGCAGACCATGTTGAGAGCTGGAAAACCAGGTTGTACCCACCTGAAACATGGCACAAGAAACAAGGAGGACCATTTAGTCCCCAGTACGTGTTACTGTCCATGCACAATCAGCAATGAGAAAATATATGTTATAAAACCCTCTTTCCAGTCTCAGAATTCCTCATATACATCATTTCAACAGTTTTTCAAGGAAAGAGAAGGGAGAAAACGTTGTGATGATTTTTATAAACGGGGACATTAGCTGCTGTTAATGGGGACAGATGTTCTAAGAAAAATATGTGTTACCATCTCCATACATTCCAGAAAACTATTTTAACACAAGTTCTGAATGTTCATATTATGTTATTACTGGAGTCTTTAGAGAATACAGAGCTGATAGTCATATAGTTAAGAGTTGCCAAGAAGTCCACAAAAAGTTGTGAGAGAGATCAGTCCGGAACAGCTATTGGCAGCTATCCTCTTCTTTCTGGACAAAGTAAAAGTTTGAACGCTTACTTACAAGATGGATGAGTATTCAGACCATGAGGGCATAGTTATTCCCTCTTACTAATTCAGAAAATAATTAGTGTTTTGTGGTGAAAGATTTTTCCAACTTACAAACTTTTTTCCATCCCATATGGCATTACCAAATTGAAATTCTGAAGGGAAGTATGAAGTAGATGTCTTGTGTCTGTCAAGGTACCATGACTTTAATAATTTTGAATTTACACTGTAATCACTTAAAGTTGTGCCCATCAACTCATTATCTATCTGGAGATCTGTCTATCTAGATGTCAAAGACCACAGAGTTTTAGTTTCCTCTTCCTTCCTTTCTTTGGAAGACTCAGTAGCTAATGTGTGTGAAAAATTTTGAGAGTGTAACAAGGGATCAATAAGGTACATTTTTTCATTGCTAACTGCATACAGATGGGAGTACATAATGGAGGCCAAATGGTCTTCCCTGTGTCTGATTTCAGATGGTACAAACTGATTTTCCATTGCTTTCAAACAATGATATTTCCAAAAAGTGTTTGAAATGGGCAAGATAGAATATTCTGTTTAGAAAAATGTCAAAATAGTTCATTTAGAGAATTTCAGAACATCTCCCTGCACCTTCTTTTTTTTTTTCCTTATAAAACAAAGTAGCTGTTTTGTGCCAACATAATCCCTAATGATGATTGGAAGCATCCTCTAAACCACAGACATCTGATGGTCACAAGGAGTAGACAACTACATCTGCCACAGTGTGTAGTACCCATGAAACATATCCATACCTGTAGGTGAGTGGTGGGGTTTTGTTTTTGCTGTAGGGAAAGATGTTAGTCTTATAATGTGTTCGGAAGGGTCAGTTGCAAAATCACAAAGCCTAATTATCAAGATATATACTTTGCAGGTAGTGGTAGCGTGAATAACAGTATTTAGTAATTACATATCACTGGTACAATGCATATACAAACGTTAATCACTTATGCCCCTTACCTACACTCAGCATTGTGAAGGAGGTATCAAAGGAATTATTTCTGCTACTTTATAAGAAAGGGACACTAAGAGCTAAAGTGTGGTGTGAGGTCAAAATGACAACTCAGAGAGGGTTTTCCAACCCTGATCTGCTTTCCTTGAGCAGTAGTAATAAAGGAAGCCACTGAGTGCTAGAGAAACGAAAGTCTGTCAGAAATCTGCTGGGCTGGTAAGGGCAGTTCCTTACTAACCACTGAACCAGCACACAGAGGTGTACGCATAAAACAAAAAAATGAAAGGGAAAAACCTTTGATCAGTGGTCACAGTGAAATCTGACATGACTTTGCAAGGACATCATCGGGTAAATGGTGTAAAGTGTTGTATGAACAGAAGAGTGTGAAACCTCTGCTTTGCATGAAGAGTCAGATGACTTCCAGGCAGCAAAATGAAAAAATGCCTTGGTTTCGGTTCCTACTGTGTTGGGAACAGATGACAGTCCCTCTGTGACTATGGAGTCGCACTGAAGGACTGCTCCAATTCTATGCAGCGCAAGACTTTTCAATACTATTCTGACATCTTTTTCAGCTGTATTAGGACTAGTGCTCAGGCAAAGAGCTTGTGTTAGTGCTGAGTGTTCAGTTCCCTCGCGCATGCACTCAATAGATATCTGCTAAGGAATACAGATAAAAAAATCAGATGCTCTTGGGCCCATGGCTTTCTCTAGTAAAGGACAGATATTTGCAGGATACCCTCTATTTAGTTTGTAACCATGTTGATGCTCAGGAAAGGCGGTGCAGAGGAGTCATCTGAACCTGAGCTTTCCTCAAAATATGTATCAATAGAAGAGAACATTATGAGATGAGCAGGTCAATATTAACATGGTGCCATTTATTCAAATGTAAAGGGATTTGGAAAAGGGAACCTATATTTCTGTATTAGATTACATTTCTGCCCAGCTGATGATTTACCACAGAACATTCAACCCTTCCTGTTAGAATTTGAATGTGGAGATGATTACTAAGCCTGAAACTACTATCCACAGGAAGGAGAAGGATCTGGAAATCAGGCCTGCACTCAGAAGACACACATGACAGAGCCAGACATCATGACATTCTTCTTTGCTCTTTACTTAATTTGTTGCATCAGTTTATGAACAATACTTGTAGTCCTTCTTAGTGAGCAAAGGACCACAATGGGACTGGGAGATCCTGTTTGTGTTCCTAGATTTGCCTTTCCTAGAGGATGAATGATCGTGAATCATCCCATTGCTCTGTGCTTCCATTTTCTTACCCGCAAAACTGAATGCTTGACAATGGCCCCCTCTGAAAGGTGAGAAGATCCAGTGATAAAACTGGCCATATAAACCCGCAAAACTTTAAGCAGTATGTGCAAAAGGTGAGTTAGAAAAATTATTTCTTTCTGGTATTTCATCCTCCTGTTATTCTTAAAAGTTTAGTAATTAATGGGAGATCACCTGAGAGGTACAACCTACTGTGGATAAGATGCATGTTTGACAGAGGAGGGCAGTGTTCTGACTTGATCTTTCAGATCCTGGAATTACATCTTCTGCCTGGCTGGGTAATTACAGCAATTAGTTGTGTTCAATTGTGTTGTGATTTGTCCTCAATATGGTAAGAAAATTGAGCTGTTGAGTAAAGAATCTCTCCCAAACTCCTTTCTTGAAGCTCTTCTTTGCACACTCTCCAGTAATTCAACAGAAAAACACTGCTCAAATTAGGTCCTGTAATGGCAAAAATAGAACTTGATGACCCAGTCCCTCTTCCAGTTCTATGTTTCTGACTGCATAAAGAGTGTCATATGAAACAGGAACCATTGTCCTTCTGCCACCTGACATCTCCCATCCATCACTTTGCTAAGGAATTGCTCTGTAGTCTCAAGGCCAGTTGATGTGGCTCAGCACATGTCTCTCACCCTTTGAAATATGTTTGTTTTTTTTTCTCTATGTATAAGACTACATATAGTTGTGCCACAACATGACATTTGACTGTCCTTGCCTTGCAAAGAAATCCAGATGTTTCAGTATTACCAAAGGATTTGTTCAGTGTGCAGACATTTGTGAGTTGACTTTGAATCTTGGTGGGACCTTCCTTCTGTCACCATCCTTGCAGATATTTAAAAGATGTGTAGATGTGACACTTAGGAACATGATTTAGTGGTGGACTTAGTAGTGTTAGGTTAACAGTTGAACTCTGTGATCTTAAGGGATTTTTCCAATCTAAATTGTTCTGTAATTTTATGATTCTATGATTCTATTTCTAGCATGGAATCATAGAATCAGGATGGTTTGGGTTGGAAGGGACCTTTGAAAATCGTTTAGTCCATGCGCAGACATGATAACTCAGCATTTTTTTACAGTGCTTCAAAGCATCTTTGAATAACATTATCAGCTCACCCCCACACCAAGACTTCCAGCAATCAAGTTACTGCTTAAGCAGTTTTAATTTTCTAACCAAAACCCAAGATGGGCATTGCATAGTGCTACTACCCCAAGCAGATTCCAGTCCTAAGTTTCATTCGGTACTGCATCTGTCATGAGATGTGCTCCATCTGTCTGTGCTGCCCTTCCCAGGGAGTTTTAGCATGTAGTTTTTGACCCTGAGATTGCTGGTGAGATTTGATTCTTGTCTCTGCAAAATGGCAGTTTCCTGCTTGCAATGGTAGTAGTAGGCTAGATCTGTATTCCACAGATAGAGGTCCTCTTTCAAGCTGCGGATGAAACATGTTTCATGGAGTAGATGGTCATTTGCTGAGATAGGAGATACTGCTGGGGAAGGGGCCAGCTTCTTGAAAGGAACACCCAAAGAGCCACCTGGGACTGTACTGGAGAGCTCAAGCCATACCTGTTGAGGACCGGTTCAATTCTCATCTCTTTCTGGTGATCTGCAGACATTCTCCACTGCAGCCTGTGTGAGTTGAGCCCACAAGTGCCCTCTTTCTGATCCTCTCTTTTCTTTTTCCCTATGCGCTCCTTCTTTCTTTCCCTTGTAGGCTCCTGCCTCCCCTTCATTCATATACTACAGCCTACAAGGACTCCCATTTCTTCATAAGACTCTTCACAATAAGCTCACTTCTCACGATAGCCATCAAAGAAAAGTTCAATTTCCGTACAAAAACCTCTTTCCCAGCTATCCTCAATAGACTTGTTTCAGGGGTGTGTATATTCTTGGGGACCATCCCGGCTTTTCAACTGGGCTTTTTTTCATCCATGTCTTCCTGTTTTCATATTCTACATGTGTAAGTAGAAATTAATGGGCAGGTGGGGAACTTTAATTATTGCCAAGCAGAAATGGACTTGAGTACTACATACGCTGCTGTTGCAGATAGTAGACAACCATAGAGGAATTTAATATGATGTCTCACTGCATCCATGCTGGAATTTCATTTTACCTAAGCCTATTTTGAAACTGGAGGTAAAGAATGAGAAAGCAGCAGAAATGTACTTTAGACCATGGAAAGAATGCAAATAGTGTTTCACAAATGGACAGAAGCAAGGAGAGCATTTAGATCTCTAAGTGACTCTGAAGACACCATGGCAATCTCAGTGGTTACTTTAAAAGAATACCAGAAATGAGTTCACTGTTATACTGACCCTTTAACCACACAATATGACTTTTTTTTTCAGATACTGTGTAAAAATATACTTGAGCCACAATACACACTCCTCAATCAGTATCATAATTTCCCCCTTTTCCCCAACCACGTGTAAAAGAAACTTCAGAACTTGCCACGTAAATGTTACCCATTGACGAACCACTGAAAATTTTTCCAGGACCATGCTTTAAGAAACATGCTTTCGAGGGATTCCCTTGATTAGCCAAAACTGGAGTCCTTATCTAACACTATCTTGACTAAATATACACGGCCTGTGATGACGAAATAAAAAATTTCAAGACCAGGTATAAATACCACTGACAGGCAGATGAAGTTCATTCGTCTACTTTCTTCTAATAGAAGATTTAGCTATTAGAAGTGGAAGCTCACTGCTTAGAGCTGACATCTCCCAGAACTTATCTGAGCATTTTGACTGAACCATCACCAAGACAATGACTTGCCAGACCTACAGCTTGTTTGTTCTGTCTGTTGTCATGCTTTATTTTGGATGTTTTGGAAATAAGTTAGATCTTGCTCAACTTCAAAATGATATAGATCAACTGAAAGCTGACTTTGTAAGTATGATCTTCTACTGCATTTCTCTTCTGCTTCTGCTTGTGCTTTAGATATAGTGCAGGCTTCAGCACTGCTTGACATACTGAATATGTACCAATAGAGGGTAACCATGGAACACATTTTTTTGTTATATGTTTTGTTGGGTTTTTTTTAATATGTATATGGACAATTTATTTGGTTTTGCTAACCCCTTTCACTAACATGATTCAGTTTTCAGTAGTCATGATTAATGTACTAGTTTGCATATATTTCAGGGGCACTCTTCCTTTCACAAGAACTTCTCCCATCTCTATTCAGCCTTTGATTACATGGAATGTTTTATAAGAAGAAATCTTAATGCAATTTGTGATGAATGAATGCATCTTGATTCGATTCTATTCAGATGCAATTTACTTACACTTTTTTAGTTTTGAGTTAGCAATGTTAATGGAGGATTTAGTATTGTTTTCATAAATGAAATGGAGAAGAACTTTTGCTTTAACAAATGCATCTGGTAATAATTATTATTATTACTAGTGTGTTGCCCAGAGGTGTCTCCTACTGCTTAGTCTCTTGTATCCTCCAGTTGTTCTGCTTCCATATCTGTGACTATGATCTGGCATGGGAATTACTTCTTTTCAGACAGAATTATGGTAACTTTATAACTGTAATGTTAATTCATCTATCTTCATCTAGGAGGCATTAAAGTAGTTCACAGTTGACTTCATCTGGGATTAGTCATAGAGATAATAGATTTATAATAAAGTAAATTCTCATTGACAACTTTTATTCTCAACATATTTTTTTTGTTTTTTTTTTTCCTTAAATGCATGAAAGCAACAGCAAGAGTCTTGTCCGCTCCTACTTTAATCTATGATTTTGTCAGAATTTTGTGCATATGAAAGTTTAAATTTGATAGTCAAAGAATCACACAAAGAAGCCTAGTGTGGTACTTCAGTGTTTCCAGACTGATAGGAAACTGGCCTTAAAATTGGCGTTATATCATAGATTTATCATTAACACAAACCAGAGAGATTCTCACTAGAATATAGATATTATAACCGTCAGAGAGATCCTGAGCTGTGGTGAGATTCTTGCACTGACATTAAAAACTCTGGTCCACAGTGAGTGCTCCCCACCTTTCAGAAGAACAGCAAAACAAGCCTTGGCAATGTGCTCAGCATGGGGAGCCAATCAGCCTACAAGGTTTCTGTCAGCTTGCAAGTTTTCCCTTTGCACTTACTATATTTAAATTACTGGGCAGACAATAAAGGAAATAGTGACTGTTGTATACAAAAAGAAAAAAAAAAGACACACACAGAAAAGGAAATGATTCAGATTACCTTTCCTTAGCAGGAGAATTGTATTGCTCTTTTTTTCTTAGAATCTGCTGCAGTGTATGGCTAACATCGGATGGTTAAACTCCATCCCTGTGAGCCTCTCAGGAGCCCATTAACCTTGTATATTCCCACACCCAACTGTGGGCTACTGGGCTATTCTCCAATACTGCAAACTGTAGTTTTATAGTAAAGTTAATTTGTTCTTATTCCACATGAGATTTTTCTAAGACTGGATAAATTCAAGGTCACGGACTACATACTGGTGGACTTAAATTACCAGAAAACATAGCAGAATCACAGCTAAGAATTTTCTAGCTAGTTGCTATGCTTATGAACCTTAATATTCATCTGTCGACACCAAAACTTGCAAGAAGCATTTGGTATAATAGATGGTGCTAAATATCTCTATTTGGATGAGCTACAGCAGCAGAAGATGCTGAGAAGCAAACTAATGCCATTTCTGATACTAGGCGGTCATCTGAGGTGATTTGGTGCTTGCAGAAGTGACAGCATTGTAATAGTTATAGATCAGTGGTGAAAAAAAATCACATCTCTCTGTTTTTTACTGCTCATTTGAATAGAGAAAGCAAATTTGCCTTGTGATGAGTATTGTTTGTATAATAGATATGTTTTTTCTTTGTTGCAGAATGCAAGTCATGCAGACGTAGCTGTCGGTGGACCTATTTTTACAGGGAAACTGTTAAACTGGACAGAGGTGAGTCAGAACAAGATATGACAAAGCTTCTCAGGCACTTTGCAAGGCCATTTTGGTACAAAGCAGCTCCCAGGGCCAGCTTAACCAGCTGTGGTAGAGCAAACTTTAGCAGAGGCTGCTTCGGTAGCTCGGAAATAAGGAAAGCATTCTCATAAAAATGCTTCCCTTAAGGATCAAGGTGCTTTATGCTGCACCATGAAACAATCCTGAGGTGCAGCCAAGCCCAGGAGATGAGTCGCAGTATCTTTATCATCCTGTTTCAAGTGACAGTGGGAGCCCCTGAATGCTGTGTTTTAGCTTTGTTCATTTTCCAGCTGATGGGCACTCACAGACCTTTCTTTCTGACTGTATTTTTCAACAGAGAAATGAAAAAAGGATCATCCTGAGCCAGATTGTTTCCATGTACTTGAAAATGCTTGAAAATGCTGACAACACAAAGGCACACGTAAGGCACATATCTGAGGAGCTCTACACTCTGAAAAACAGCCTTCCTGATGGCTTAAAGAAGATGAACGACCTCATGGACCTGGCAAAACTTCAGGTAAGGCTCTTCTGCCTCCAGAGCTTATGACAGTATATTTTCCAGTTGAGATTTGAATGTGACTCAAGCCAGTGATGCTTCAGTAACCCATCTGGTAATCCCCGTCTGGTTCAGCTCTCACTGGAAAAGCTAATGTTTCCAGCTGCAAGGGGCTGCTGTGGGTCTGCGGTGTGGGGTGTCAGAGCGGGGGCTGCCCTCCCCGAGTCTTGTTGGAGTCTGGCTCAGAGGTGCAAGCAGAGCTGCTGTGTCATCTGCCCACCAGAGCTGCCACTGACAGCCGTTTATGGTTTAGAAATTGACTGGGAAAGTTGTGTCTGGCTATGTCATGCCTCCGTGGGTTTTGGAGGCACTTGGCTTATTGAGCGAGTGCTAACAATATGAACCACCGACCTCTTCAGAGGTCTGCAGCCAATACCCCCGGGGAACAGCTGCTTCTGGGTAACTCATACATCATCGCAATTACTACAGAGAGTAGCTGTTTCACAGAATATGGCTGGTCTGTGACATGTTGCAAAGTAGCACAGAAAGTGGAAAACAAAAGCCTTTGCCAAAGTGGTTCTTTGTTGTAAGAATTAAGTTGATCCTGGTAGTGGTGAAGCCTATAGGATGAGATTAGTAAATAATTATAGCTCTTGGCATGACCTTCATTCCGCTTGCTTCTCATAACAGATGACTGACTTGAAAATTCAACGTAAAGCTGTGAATGAGCTCTTCAGCGTCTTACATATGCTGGTGGAGACCTCAGCTTCTCTCAAAAGAAAAAGGAGCCAGTGCAGGTGGCTGGCAGGAGGTGCAACTGCTAGTGACATATGACCTTTTGTATTGAGTTATTGTGCAAATTTTGTTATGATGCATATTTTTTAATGTCAATCTTTTTATCGAGTTTTATACATTTATTTATTAATATTTAAGTATTTTAAATAATTATTTATAAAGAAACACCAATCAAAGTATTTATACCTCCTACTACTATATAAGAAACGAGTTTGTCTTAAAATTCTGTCTATCTGTTAAATGTTTGTTGACTGAAAATACAGAATGAGATAATGTTTACCCAATTTCCATATGGAAATTCTGAAATGACATGATATGGTGCCCAGCTTCCTGTCTTGAGAGAGGGATGTTACAAGGTTAGGCTCAGCATTCAGCTATTTGGTGAGGAGATACAAGCACCACTATGGGGAAGCTCTGTACTCAGGAAAACATATTTACATCTGCTTATTTCTAAGCATACCTAAATCCCAATCAAGCAGACAGATATGCTTAAAGATAAGCAAATGCTGAAGCACTTTTCTGAACTGTGGGATTGATGAATAATTGCTGGTAATTATTGTTATGCACTGAAGTTACCAGGAGGCGAGGCTACTTCGCAACTCCAGGAAATGTGACTATTGTGCTGACTTAACTTCAATTCACTGATTTTGAGAAGTTCTGTATTTTTTGTACTGAATCATTTAGATGTGTCTGATGTATTTTTATTTATTTGGAGGTAGTAGTATGGAAGCTTTTATCTCAAGGACTACATTTTTGTACCAGAATATTATTTAAAACTTTAGATTTCTCAATGGAACCCTTCTGGAATGTGGATATTAAATAAATAAACAAACAAATAAATAATTATCTGTGTTTGCATATTTATTCACCAAAACCTCTGTGAAAGCAGATTGCTAATCTTGCTCTATGTTGTCACGAAAGGTTGACTCTGTCTGATATATAAAAACATATTTTGTTTCTTTCTGCCTATCCAAGTTTTGGGAATGGATAATGTTTTTGAAGATTTAGAAGGAGGGTCTAAAATTCTCAAGCTCTTTAAGTTCTGCTTGTATTTGGATGAGGAAACATCTCATTGCTTGTAAGAAGGTGTTAATCATTTGAACTTTGTTGTTACTCCGATTTAAAATAAAAGACACTTTCAAATTTCTCTGCAAGTCACAGTTATGGAGCCTAGATTGAGGTCAGCCTATCTCCTGGACTCTCTACAAGTGGGACAAGCTGGAAGTCTTGAGCTGCTCAGGCTTTGGCCAGTCTTGGAGGCTTCGATTTGATCTTGGGAAGGGGAGTTGGCGGGACTTCCAAATTCTCAGGTCTTAAAGGAAATTATCTAGGGGCAGACTGATTGGGCTGACTGGAGATGGGGCAGTTCTGCTTGGCATTCCTGTTGACATGGCACCTCCAGCTCTTCCCTGAACTTCAGCTAAATCAGCAAATTCCAGAAGTATCTTCCCACTGAGCCCAAAAGTTTAGTTGTAATAAGTCCAACAGGTTTAGTTGCAATTGTCGCATCCCTTCCTACTCCCATGGGCCTAACTGCCTCCTCTAGTGTAAGATACCTACATTCATATTCTCATTTTACAGTCATAACAAAGTGACTCAGTAATCCTGAAGACTTGTACTGATTTTGAAAGAAACAGCTGTTCTTGTTTGTACTCATCACAGACATATGTATGCATGTCAGATGCAAGTGAAATAAGGCTGTGGGATTTCTCCCATTCTGGGACTAACTGTAAGAAACCTCAGTATGCATTTAATGTAGTCGGTGTGTTCTTTNAGAGAAGAGAAGAGAAGAGAAGAGAAGAGGGGAAAATGAAAAAAAATAACGGGGAAGGTTAAAATTTCCTTAGCTATTGTCAGTGAGACAGTGAATCTCCCCACTGCTGATTAAATTAATACGACTTTTTTTTTTTTTTCTAAAAAAAAATTGAAATCAGAACTGGTTAGGAGCTTTGTTAGACCATAAACTGAAATGTCTACAGTCCTTCCACACCTTGCCAAAGGGATCCATGGAAAAACAATTAAGGCCATTGGCATACATTCAGCAGGAATAACATTTATCCATCCACCCTTCCTTAGTTGCATGTACTCAAGACTATGACATTTTCTGTGCTGTGCTCTCCCATGCACTCCTGCTGTTGGTCCATTAAATTTGGCTCGAAATAACAAGGGATTTGAGGGGAAGTTAATGCTCAGTCACTCATTTCCCACATTCTTCTCATCCTAGTGCTGGGTAGAAAAGGCAGAGAAGTAGAGAGGGAATGAGCATCTGGGAGATGGAATAGCAGCTGGCACTGCTGGCAAAATGTTATTTTACACTCTGATTTCAGTAGTTTAATGATTTGGAGATATTTATTTGTTTGTTTGTTCATTTGGTTTTTTGTTTGGTTTTGGGTTGTTTGGGGTTTTTTTTCCACTTTAATGTATCCTTATTTCTAACAGGAAATTTTTAAAGCATTTAAAATATTCATGTTAAAACTGACATCAGACATCGGGGAGATTCACCAGTACTACCATAGTTACCTAATGACTCAAAAGAATCCAAATTTTTTTTTTCTAATATTGGCCTCCCGCTGAGTCTTCCCTACCCAGTGTTAATCTATGAGACCCATTTCTATAGGGTGCTTAAGATGAACTGCTAAAGTAATCATTTCTCATTTTGCTTGGTAATGTAATAATAATTTTAAAGAAGAACATCATAAAAATCAGCCTCCACAAGACCACATTTTTTCTTCTCCAATGTATACCATACAAATGAGGTGAATCACTTTTAATATGAAAATCTGTTGTCTCACACCCGTAGGAGTCCTGGATTTCGTCTTCTATGTCATTCCTTGCTATATTCAAGTGAAAAAGGCATTTCCAGCTAAGTTAAATTTAAGTGTGAAATTAATTTTAATGGACACCCTAAATATTTCTGAAAAGAAACATAGCAGAAGTGTTGGGCATTTTTACTGAAGATCAGCACAATTTTTTTTCCAGCTATGCAACCTGAGAGAGTTCATAGATGAGCATGCAAGAGATTTACTATCTAGTACTTAAAATTAGAAAAGGGAAAAATCAAAAGAAAAGACAGCATTGTCTCAGAAAGTTGCTGTGGTTTCTGCATCACTTCTGTAGCATATTGATTCTGTTCTTACTCTCTATTCCTGCATATTATCAGCACTGATTTTAATCTACCATTTTATTGCCTTGTCATTCAGTGTTTTGAAGTCCTTTAGAAGTTTTTTTGCTGCCAGACCTCGTCTCTGGTACCCTGAATTACTTAGTACATCAGCAAACTTAGACATGAATACGAATAACTAAGTTTGTATGAAAAATTTAGTACATCAGCAAACTTAACTATTTCACAGCTCACCCCATTTCCCAAATTGCTGGTGGCTACATGAAACAGCACAGGCTCTAGGCAAGCCCTTTTGTGAACTTGTTACTCATTCCTACCCCTTAATTAATCTTTTAAACGGTTATGTATTTGTGTGAAGACTTTCTTACAGTGTAGTAGTAGCTTAACTTCTTTGATAGCTTTATGGTGAAGCTCAGCTGATATTTTTTTAAAGATCTATGGACATGATGCTATTTTGGCTACCCCTTGTCTGTATATTCATTGACTCTTTAGTAAATTCTAGTATAACCAAGAAGGGTGGTATATCCTGTCACGAATGTCATATTTACTATTCTCTTGTGCACCACATTTATCCATGGGTCCACTATATCTTAGTATTGTGTGGTAGGGATGTCAGCTTCATTGATTTGCAGTTTTCTGGGATTCCCTGAGGCATTTTAGAAGATTAATGGCCAATAAAACCACTTTATGCATCCCCGATGTAGGGGTAGACTCAAGGCAGGTTATATCTCCCCAAACCTACAGTCTGTAATTCAACTGTTTCACCCTTGAGTTCTTGAGCAGGACTCCTGGGTGAAGGCTGCCAGCTCAAATTTGTCCTTGCAGTTATGTTCTTCCACTACCCTACGTGTGACCATGTTTTCCTTTTTTTGGTCAGTGGGAAGCAGGAATAATAAAAAAGTCTAAAATGATCTGGAGATGAAAAAAACACAAACCTGGCAGATGATGTGGGATTTTTAAGCCCAAAATAGCTATTCATGGAAAACTCTCACCTCTCTGCTGTCTTGTGTGGAACAGAGATGTGATAACAGCAACTTCTGCAATGCATGGGACGTATGTAGGCTGCTGAAGCAGGTGAGGAGCAATGTAATGGTCTAGCAGCAGCAACAAATACGGCTTCTGGGTGCCTTATGCAGCAGCTGGTCCTGATGCAAAATAGCAAAATTCGGTCACTGGTTTTCCAGCTTCCATTTTTACTCTTTTTTTCACAAGGTTCCCTCTCACATTAAGCAAACTCTCGCTGGGAAGCAACAAGGAAGGTCAATGACAAGAATTTACCTGAATGAGTAAGCAGGGTAATTTCATGATTCATGGTAAAACCAGCTGTGACTGTGTGGTGGTCACATCATGCCAGCGGGAAATCAAAATGAAACAAGGCTCAGTTACCCATCGCACAAAGTGGGTAGGAACTTCCTGCACCATTCCATGCATACTGCTCCCTCACAGGTAAATGTGTCGCTTGCAAAATTCCCCCTAAATCACAGGTCTAAGAAGACCTTACAAAACTGAAAACACATCAGTCAGGTAAACGTGGTCTCTAAATTAACCCAAGGCTGTGAATTATTGCCACTCCAACACTTTTCAATTGCATGCATCTAATGTTTTGCAGGATCAGGTCCTGTACAGAAGTGGATCTCCTTTTAAGTCACATGTCCGCTGAGTATGTGGAGATACACAGCATGAACATGTAATATAACATATAGTGTTTTGGTCAATGATACACACCAGGAGTCTATTGTTTGGAGATGGCCAAGGATTTCTCTGTGTTCAGGGCTGAATACACTATTCTTTCTGGTGTGCTGCCTGTAGGATCACACTTGCAAAGGAGCTGTCAGCTTTCTGGAAGATGCTGTTAAAACAGGAGTAAATAACACTCAATAATTCTTCACAGACTGGATCTATGTTATTAAATAAGATGCAATAAAATACATTTATTTGCACAATTGTTTCCACAGAAAAGCATTCTGGAGAAGTGTATCATCATCTACAATGAAACCAAAGCCAATGACACTTCAAAGGAAAGTCATTCCACAACTCACAATTTTATCTTATCCTCAGGCCGTTAATGTCATCAGTGGTAAGGAAATTCCCCCACACTCACCCTTCCTATAGGGTCCTGAAGGTCAAACAACAAGTCTTGCTCACTGGCAACTCTCCCTCTAGGGCACGCACAACTTTGTCCTCAATCCACTTTCCTGTCTCCTGCATTATCATCCCATGTCCTCCTCCATGGATTTCTGGTTGTGTCCTCAAAGGCTGTAGGTGTGAATGATTTGTGATTTTATAAGAACAAATTCAGACTTCCCATTTTAGCTTCATCTTTAGAAGGACCACTGAACAGAAATACTATGCAAATAATGCTTTTTTATCAATTAAAAAATCATATTCAGGATTTTATAAAACATTTTATAAATTAAAATTTTATAAAACATTTCTCTCCCCACTCAAGCCCTATTTACATGATGACATTAATTCAAGGAACCACGATGCTAAATTGAGTGATGCAACTGATATTCGGAATACTTTTCTGAATGGAAAATATGGCTACAGGAGCAGACAAATGTTAAAGAACTCTGTCCTACCCAATTTATTGCAATGGCCGTGTGCATTTTTTTACTATCTCTAGCAAAAAAAAAAAAGTTGGATGCTGTTCACTTCAGTATGTAATTCCTTGTTGCAGCCAGTGCCACTTGAGGTTTATGCTACAGGTTGATTGATTTAAAAGTTCACAAAACTCGGTGGAAAGATTCCTTTTGATTTAAATTTTAATTTAAATTTCATTTAATATGTGTAGGGTACTTTGTAGAGAGATTTGTAGAAAATATATAAAATGCTGCCATTTGTCCTATGTCATTCATGTGCTTGGTCTCTTAGTTTGCAGATTAAAAGAGAAGTTTAAGAAAAATAAAGTATGAATTGTTAAGATTTCTTATCTGAAACAAACAAGAAGTGATGAAGGTCCATACCTGCTACCCAGCTGGTGAAGCTGATGTTGTCTATCTAGCAACTGGGTTTTTTTCCATAGACTTTGTAAAAAATGTTTGCTTTTTGAACACTGCAAGAAAAAAAAAAGCTTGGTATGCTTCTGAGATGGTGCATATCACAAGTAGCTAGTGACATGGATATAAATGGAAAAAATTATTCATATTAAAACCTTGAACTAATCTTAGTAAGCTAGCTGTTCATTTTCAGAGAGTTCTTGCGAATTCTAAAATTACGTATAGATCAACCGCACAAATGCTACATGAACACATTGTAAGGAAAGAACAGCAATTAAAAGAAGACATTCTCATGCATTTGTGCTTATATTTCCAAACTAAGCTATATACAGATGGACAAAATAGGCACGTTTTAATCTGCACGGAGAGAAACAGTCTCTGATGAAAAGTAAAACTCACTTTGGCTGAGTGGTTTCCATCCAGAGATAGAAGTTGCTTCCCAAAAAGCATTTCACATGCTATAATAAAACTTTAAAAAAATGCTACATAAGCAAATATAATTTAATTTGCACTTTTTAGTGCACTTTTTGAGTACCTGTGAGGCCCACTTACCGAAAGCCTTGTCTCAAACCAGAGGTGCTTTTTGAGGATGTGGAAGGGCCGTCTGAAATTTAGACTCTGATTAGAGCCAAGAAATAGCTCCAGTCTGAAGGTCTGGCCTCCTCCTGCAATTGTTTAATAGCTCTAGGCACTCTTTTTATCCATACAGCACTCATTTCACATACTTTTAATTTTGTTAGACATAAATTCACATATTTTCAATTTTGCTAAGACATTTTCTACTCCAAAAGGGCTTTTCCGATAAACTTTCTGAAATTGAGATAAAATGGTTGACAATGTAGAAGAATTTTCAAGAAGATGCCTCAATACAGGATAGACTTCTTTTTGACTTATTTGTCAGCATGACCTGTCTTTTCCAGGACGAGATGCTCGTGTGCGTTTCTCTGTGGGGCATTTCTGAAGGCACAATGCCGTGATGTGGCAGGGATCTTGGGACATACTGAGTCAGGATCTCCGTCTGAGCCAGCGCTTACCCCTGGGTGAGACAAAGTATGAAATACACCTGCCCTGCCCCTCTTCCCACATGGAAAGCTCTGCTCTTGCTGATGCCTGTGGTCCCCAGTATATTCTTTGGCCTCATATTCAGAGTGAATGAGATACAGCTGAGAGCCCACTTAGTGGTCCAGATAAGAAAAAGAGCAAGATTTTGGCCTGGTTTTAACTTCCTCCTCAGTCCTTGCTTCCATTTCAAATTTCCACTGCCTTCCTGTGACTTCTTTGTAACTAGGTATTTTTCTTTCTGGTCGTCTGGCCCTCTTTTTCTCTCACTCCCAGGAAGGTTCTCTGATTTTTTACCCTACTTGGCCCTTTCCAGAGACCAGCTCTCCTAAGTCAATGAATAGGGCCAAAACTCATCCTCTCTTAGAGATCTCTTTCCAGGACCTATTGCTTCCCATGAGAAGTGACCCAGATAATGCTGGCTGAGCACTAAGGAAATCTCTGAGGAATGTATGGGTGTTTGTATTAATACTTGCGTGTCTATTTTCAGAAAAGCCCAAACCACCCTTTCTTCACCCTCAGTCTTCATATCTTAAGAAGACTGCACATTATTCATCCAGGCACTTTAGCAGTTTCTAAAAGTAATTATTTGACTTTATTATGACCATCCTCATCTTCTACTTTTTTTCTATCAAACTCACTTGCATACTGGGTTTGTGAAACTTAGTAGCACCTTGTGAGCTCCTATTAAATGTTGTTAGCTAATTCAGCTGAGCTAATACTGCTGTGCTCTGTCCCTTTCATCTTTTATAGTATCCATTAACTAGAATGATTCTTACCCACATAAGAAATAATGAGTCTAATGATTGAGTGTGGGAGGTTTGCTTCTTGTCTGGCTGTTTCTTACCTGTACATAATTGGTTTTATCTTCATCGGAAAGTCTGTGGGTTTTGCTCCTTTTTACTGTTATTGTTTTCTTCCTGGTACTTATTCTTAGTTTGTCTCTATTTGATCTAGAGGAGTCTTCCTCAGCCACAGGAATATGCAAAGACATGTATAATAAATTCAGCTTCAAAGTAGCTTTTGCTATTCTGTCAGATCAGCATGAGCACTGCTACTGTTTTTCTCCTCCAAGGAGAAATGAGAGGGCATAGAAGGTCTGGAGTTTAAAAATGTCTGACTGAAGGTTAGCTCAAGAAGAAACATGAATTTCATTTTCACTGTAGTCCTGCTTTGCCTCCCCAAAGTACAGGCGCATATTTTAGCTTACTGAGAGATGCACACACTCATGTAACCTGCCCAAATCCCAAACTTTCTGTAGTGAAATAACACCTGGACTACATACTTGAGTTTAACAATAAATACAATTTTGACAAAGGAAACACTAGCTTTCATGTATTCGAGAAGGCTGTGGTGAGAGGAAGGTCTGTAATGAAACTCAGCAGAAAAGGTCTGGTGTAGTACCACCGTCTGATAGCCTGGTTTTATGTCACAACATCTGTCTCAGCATGCCAGAGGCAAGCCAAATTTTCTTTCCACCAGACACACAATTTTAAGAATTGCTGAGCTGTCTGGACAGACATTCATCTCTGGGCTGACCAGAAAAGAACCAGCCAGGAACATTGCATGCGGTTCAGCTCTGACCCCCACCTGCCTCCAGCTTGCACACGTGGCTAAAAGAACAGAAAATCAAACCATAGACAGAGTGAAACAGTGGGTAAGTGCCACCATAGCTCACAGCAAGGTATGGCTCAAATGAGCCTTACCTTTCCTGCATGTCTCTAATATATAGCATTACATACCTGTTCGTGCTGGGCTGCTTGCAAGTAGAGATGGTCTAGCCAATTTAGAGGTGAACAAACTTTTATTAAGAAGAAGAATGAATCCCACCGTGATCTTACCCAGTTGTGGTCAGAGCTAAGCAGTGAGCACGGTTTGCAACAAAGGAGCAAGAGTTAAAACGCAACACGTTAAAGTAGCACTGAAATGATCTTGCTTAGGTGCTCTTTGGTGCAGCTGTTCGTAGAAAAAAGGCACTAAATTAGTCACAGGGCTATTGGACAAGTTGTCTGGCTGACTCATAAAAGTGAAGTGACAATAAAGTAATAAAAAATACGGGCAACGAGAAGCAGTTTGTGGTTACTTTCCAAGATAATAAAGAAAATAGAGAAAAGGAGTGGCTAATGTCAAGTCAAGGGTGATTATTACTGCAAAGACATAGCGAGATACTGTATCATTTATTGATTGATAATGCTTTACAAGAAAAAAATAGTGGTTACCCTGGATGATAATTAAAAATTGTTCAGACATCTGTATTGCAGATGCAGCAAGGCAGGGCAAACAAGCATCATGGAAATGGATTCTCTCAGCTGAAGAATGAGAAGGAAAATGTGGCTGAAGACAAATGTGTTTAGGCCCAAAGTGATTGTAAGTGTATGCCTCACAGCTGTGAGTAAACAGAGGAGCGCATCTGGAGTGAGCCCACCCAGGGATGGGTACTCATGAGGCAACAGGTCTGTAGTCTCCTCTCTGGGAAACTAAGGAAAGCCCAAAAGTCTGGGGTTGCATCCTGATGGAGGCTGATTGCCATGATCTCTTTTACTGCTGCAGGTGAACACATCATCTCCACAGCCAAGGGGTGAATCAACCTGGCTGCAGGGTTGGTGGAGGTGTATGTGTGTAATGCTAGGGATGGGGGTATGTGTGAGCATGTGGAGCATTATAGCATTGACAGTACCTGCTACCTCAGGAGAGGTTGGATTCATCGAATGTTTCCATCCAGCTCCTCAAGCCTTCCTCTCCTGCCCCCACCTGTTTTCCAAGGAAGATAACATTTTTCCGTAATTGGAAACCTATACACATTGATTTACCATGTTTAATATCTTACACTAATAAAGCAATTTATGTCTTTAATTAGTTAATTCTGTATTTTCTAGGCTGGTTTACTCATTTGCCATTAAGATGGAGTGATAATTACAGATATAGCTTCAGCTGGAAATGACTCATTTTCATGTTCTTGAGCAGTTACCACTGCAGAGTTGGGGTTACTACTCTATAGTAAAACCTATTTGCTGAGCAAACAGTATTCCCAAGGGATGACAAACTGGACTGCAGAAGCTGTGGGAATAGTTTCATTACTCTTTGCAGAATTTCAGGATTTTGAATTGTACATTATATTAAAGCTAAATTTTATACCAGAGCTTACCTGGCAAGACTCACTTTTGTTTAAGACAGAATTTGGAATTTCCCACCTGAAGCCCTGGGTCACAATGTTTTCCTGTGAGCATTTTGGGGAAGGTTAACAGTAAAAAGGGAGCTTTGTTCTTACTTTGTTTTCTTTCAAGTTGCTTATGCAGTAGGGTTAGTTATTAAATACTATGCTCATATTCATTTTGAGATAGATAGAAATGTAGGTATCCTAAAGTGACGATAACATAGCTGGTGAGATCATCTACATGAGAGATTCATAAGAACAACAGGAACCTTGAGAGGTTTTGCTTTTGACTGCTCCATTCCACTCTTTATGAAGAAATTGTAGAAAATATAAAAAAATTACTGAATTGGTTATGTCTGTTGGATAGAACATTGCAATTTCTTGTAGTGCTTTCTGAATTCCTGAGGCTGACCTCATGTTTCCCACTTACAGACATAGAATTTGCCAGATAGAAGCTGTTAAATGTTCTGATATTCTGCCTCAGCTCTACACTGTTGGGAAACATGATCAGGGTGTGCCATATGAGGCTAACCAATTTCCCCACAGTAGAGGCGAGAACCCCACGAGTTCTGCAAGGGTTTTTTTCTGCTAGAAAAAATATCTGGTGAAACCACAGGCTACGCCTGATTCTTATACGCTGCGAGGTTAAAGGCATTTACAAGAGGCCAGTGCTGACCTTGTGTTATGAGCACAACTGCCTCAAAGAAGTGTGCTTATTATTCCAGGGAGTTGCTACCAAAAAGTTCCAGAAAATACATGAAAAATGTTAGGTCTAGTAGGACCCTGGTAGGTCTCACCAGCTTATGTACACACATTTGTCTCAGTAGCTTTTGACTGGAACATGGTAGCACTCATTTCAGAAGACAATGTGAAGTAGACATATGGTTCTATAAGACTTTTATCCCCAAAGTAAAACCAGTATTTGCTGATGGTTTATACTGAACTAGCAAATGTGTAGGTAAGTGAGGAAACTCCTGACCACTTTCTCATGCTGCTGGAAACTGGACACTATCAGGCTCTGAAAAAACCTGGATCTTTTCTTAGGAATTATGTATAACCGTAATATAGTTCAATAGGTGAAGAAGTAGAAAAATAGTGTCTAGATAGAATATATACTTACAATGCACAGAAGATGAGACGGAGGGTAAAAAGCCATGCCAATGCATACAGGTAGATTTTGACACAAAGGAGAAAGGGAAATTTGCTGAGGGATGCAGTGGGAATGGCAATCCGTGTGACACAGAGAAAACTGAGATTGAAATGTCTCAAACCAGCAAAACCCTTAAAGACTGCAATGCTTAAGACCAGAAAAAGGGTGCTGGAGTAGAACATGAATGAAAATAAGGATAATTTTTTTTTATTATTGTTTTTGGCTGTTTATTTTTAGCTGTGCAGAAGGAAGTAGTGTGTTTGGTGGTGATATATTTATAGATTCTGTAGAACTTAAAAGACTAAGTAACAACTCGGATGTGAGGAATGAAAGAGAGATGACACAAAGGAGATATCGGACTTGCAAGCCTGAGAAAAGGTTGCTAGCCTGAATCTAGAAGAAAGTGACTTAGCAAAAGACCATGCTGAACAAGTCGGTGTTGGCCATTTCTACTTTGGGCACAAAAAGACAAGTCAAGGGGTAGAGTGGATTTTCCTCAGCACAGAGGTAGATCTGAATGCATGCCTGTGAATTAGATTATTAGGAAACAAGTATAAAGGATATAAACTACCAATAGAGCAAGAACAGGAATCCACAACATAGCCTGAGAAATTGCCACATCAAGCTGGAACAGGTGAAGAGGAAGACCTTCAGTCTAAACAAAGAGATGAAGCTACAGGTAGGAAAAGCAAGCATCACAAAATCCAAGATACTGAGACAAAAAATGGCAGTTAACTGTTGGATGAGTTTGGGATACTAACTATGAATCTAGTCAGGGAGAAGTCAGGAAAGATGGGAAATGGCTACTCCAGTGGAGAACAGGAAGCAGAAGATACATCTATCATTTGGAAAGGTGGACATCTTCAAAGCAAACCAGTGTTTCTATATGACAATAGGACCATCTCTTCAAATGTCTTTTCATGAAAATCTGAAGCCAGGCTTATTCACCCTGAAGAAATTTAACTGCTCTGGTATGAAATAAGACAAAACGTATGACTATAGCAATATCAGGTAAAGACAATCTAAGAACGAATGATAATTGTGAACGGAGGTGAGTGAAAATGAACGCTAAATGGGGAAGGATAAAGCAAATGAAATTCAGAACAGGTGAAATCAGACTTCATAGTTGTTAATTCCACTTAAGGGTCAGTCTGATACAGAACATTTAGCCTGTGGCACAAAGACCCAGCCAGAACGTGGACCAAGTTCTTTAAATTGTAGCTCTACATGCAAACTGTAGAGGTGTACTTTCCAATTTAACACCAAATATCAAATGGTATTTAGTGGGAGTTGTTAGTGTGATATGAAACCATTTGTCTGTTCCTTTGAGACTTGGTAAACTGCAATGCATATCACTCATGCATGCCAGCCTTCACCATGTCCTTTTTACATTTGGGACAAAATGCTAGAGAAGGGACCGCTTAACTCTTCTTACATGCTGTTCTGTGGCCTCCAACAATTTTGAAGGTCAATGGACAGCTATGAGCTCCTATCTCTGCTTACAGATCACCCTGCTATTCTGCTTTAGTAGTGATGCATCTTCTGCTTTTGCTGCTGAAGCCAGGTCCCCCTTGCTGTGTTGTTATGTATGGTATGACCTTCTGAAAGTGCTCTCACCTAGCTCTTATTTTCCCCAGTAAGCTTGTCAAAGATGCCTTCTCCCTCCCTCCTCCCAAATCAAAATAAAAGTCTGTTCTTCAAGTTATTTGTACACTGAGAAGTTGCACCTTGTGGCAAGGAAAGCGGAGTTTGCAGCTCAGGCAGACCTCAAGAGGCAGCTGTATCCTCACGCAAGCCAAGTTACAACTTTGAATGGCTATAGTCCATTACTATTACTGGAACAAAGCGCAGTAGGAATTTTTGAAATTGCATCTAAAAATCTTCTACTTAAAAAGTTTGAGATGATTCTGGGCTACTCATATATGCCCAGATGTGTATGCGTATCCACACAATGTCTGTCTGGGATTTTAGTCATAGAGGTAAGCTATAGAAGGTTCCTACCAGCAAAATCTCTTTGATGCATATGGTTTCTGTGACACTGCAGTGAAGAAATCTACTCTCTTGGTAACCTTTCCACCTCTGCATGAGGACAGCAGATACTATGGGAACTGCTCTGCCAGATCCAGGTGACTAAATTAAAAGTACCATGGCACTGATTTGTACCATGGCTTTCAACATGCCCCTTTATGAATCTGTTCTCTTTAACATGCAACTAGAGCAACATGCAGCCATAAATTTCTGTTAAGGATTAAGCTAGTGAAGCTCTTTTTCTTGTGTTTTCCAGTACAGTCAGAATGCAGAAAATGGTCATGAAAAGGCGTACACTCCAGGCTATCTGGAGCAGAAAGGTGCTCAGTGCCATGCACAGGGGACGAAAGCTGTTGAGCTGTCTTGCAGCCCCATTATCCTGGCACAGTTGCACACCATACACTGTCATTGAAGGTCAAGAGCCCTTTGATGACTGATGTAGCTAGGTCATGGGACACTAATGTATCATATATGACAACTGGGAACTTCTGCGAGATGACAAAGGTTGGACTACAGTCCTGTGGTGTCACATTCTCTACACTACCTCAAAGGAGGCTGCTGGAGTCCCGCCACCTCCTGGCTTGGCTCCACCCCTGGCACCCAGTTGGGGAGGCCAGGCAGAGGGCACATGTGTCTGGTGTGGTTCAAGCAAGGCGATTATACCCCACTCAGCTCTGCATTTCTAGTCCCGTCCCTCACTGCCTCACACTGCTGATTTTGCTGTGTGGGATGTGTAAACAGATGGTTTTCAAAAGGTCAGATTGGAAAGAGATCTAAAACACAAGCAAATACACCAAAGAAAAAGGTGCTTTGAATGTTTTGCTTGCTCCCCACTTTCTTCTCAGCCTGTTTGAAAGGTTGCCAGCACTTTTACCACATGCCTTTCTGCTATCCTAGGCCACAAAGCACCTCCCTCTAAAGAAAACGTGCAATGTTCCCAGGTAACTGCACTGTAGAAATTATTTTCTTCAAGGAATAGCAAACTGTTCAGCAGAGATGTGGGGTTATATAGCACCATGTACCTTGTTTCTGCACCAATCTATGCAATGTCAGGGCAAAATTCATGCAAGTGAGTATCAAATCAGCACATACCATACGGTTTGGCCAAGTGTGACACAAAGCACCATGCAAGGTCAAACGGTGGGTCCTCAAATTCCTTTACATCAGCCAGCCTGGACACAAACTGAATCAAGGTGATGCTCTTTGGATTCAGCCCTCCAGGCAGGGTTTGGGAGTCTCTGCCTCCATCCTGGACCATCACAGTGAGTCCTTATCTTCATCTGCCTGATTATGATAGATCAGCTTGAGGAAAGATTGCCAGATGAGAAAAAAGTTATTACACATTTCCTGGCTTCTCTAGTCACGGGACAGAAAAGGGTTGAACAAACTGAATCCTTCTCTCTTCTGGATGGCAAACATGGGGACATAGGAAAGCATTTCACATAGGAATGACCTACTAATGTGGATGCTGCTAGCTCTCATCACCTTCATTTTTCACTCAGAAAAAGAGAAAAAAATCCGATTTTCATTACCAGCATTATTCATTATATGCATCACAAAAGGGAATGTCCAGTCACAGCTGAAGCTCTACAGAATAAAGTTTCAGTCACATATATTATTTAATACTTACTCATACCTTATACTACCTATATCTGATGGCATCAGCTATTTCTATTTAAGCCATGTAAAGCAAACCCATTTGACTTTTGGGACTACGCCTCTAGGAGCTGCACACATTAATGTGAGATAACAAGTAGGAAACCATGCTGTTCTTGTTCTTATGCACAGCTTAGATCAACTCTTTTGCAAGCTCCTTCAGAGCTGACTGAAACAGCTAGAAACATCCTCACCCATAGGGCACTGCAGAGTATCAAGGTTTATTGCGACAGAGGCAAATGTCTGTAAATATCTTTAAAATTATTTACTATAAGTTTTTTTTTTCATACTTGGCACAAGCTGTGGTAGGACAACTGCCAGTTCAGCCACTTTTATGAAAACAAACAAACAAACAAACAAAAATAAATCAAATCAAGTAGTATTTCTCATTTGTTAGAACGGGATTGCTTAGTTTCATTTTGTATTGCTAGCCCACAGAAGGCTTACAGGAAATTTCAGCTGGTAACATGTAAATTTACCGTAATTGTGTATTAGCACCAGATGCAGCTGACCACAAGATAGGTGCTTTAGAAAAAAATACACGTTCGTACGAGCAGGGCAATAAATGACAGGAAACAAACCTGCCTGATGTTGCTACCACAGGTTTTTAAGCCTGCGACTCTCAGAAAAAATGTATACTCTACATCTAAAGAACGTCATGCACTCTAACGAAATTCCCACAAAGAAAAAGACGTATGGTAGAAAGAGTTAAACTGCAGAGAAAAAATGATACTTTTACTTTGCTACCTTATAGCATACTGCTCTGAGAGCTGATAGCATGTATTACTGACACACAAAGCAAAAAGCTGAGCTAGGGGTACTCCTTCCCCTCCAGCAGGATGAAGGACATGGATCTGTTGGAGAAGGTCCAGAGGAGGGCCTCAAAGTGGTCAGAGGGCTGGAGCTCATCTCCTACCAGGACAGGTCAAGAGAGTTGGGTCTGTTCAGCCTGGAGAAGAGAAGGCTCCGGGGAGACCTTATAGCGGCCTTCAAGTATCTGAAGGGGACCTACCGAAAAGCTGGAGAGGGACTTCTTATAAGGGCGTATAGTGCTAGGATAAGGGGTAATGGTTTTAAACTAAAGCAGGGTAGATTTAGATTAGACATTAGGAAGAAGTTCTTTATATGAGAGCGGTGAGACACTGAAGCAGGTTGCCCAGAGAAGTTGAGGACGTCTCATCCCTGGAAGTGTTCAAGACCAGGCTGAGTGAGGCTCTCAGCAACCTGGTCTAGTCAGAGATGTCCCTACCCATGGCAGGAGGGTTGGAACTAGATGATCTTTAAGGTCCCTTCCAACTCAAGTCATTCTATGATTCCCCATGAGTCTCATCCAAAAGCAGCAGCTAGGGAGAAATCCTTGGGTGTGCTGGTTGATAAAAAGCTCAATATGAGCCACCAATGTACGAACGCAGCCCAGAAAGCCAACCATATCAGCCACATTGAGACAGCTCATATACACACAAAGAATTGGAATGTAAGTACTTTGCTTTTTCAAATGGTCAAATAGGGATACCAGCAATTAAGTTTTTTTCCTTGCTGTTTACTAGTATGAGGTAGTGCATTGTATATAAAAATAATATTTATGTTTCATTGGAGCAAAACAGTTCTTTGGCTGCTTTAGATGGGCAAATTAACCACAGCAGGAAAATCTCATCCAGTATCCTGAAGTAAAATTTCAAGTTACAATACAGGAGCTTCTTTGTCAGAGAACAGAAAAGAGTTTGTCTCTAGCAACCTTTGTGGCAGCAGGAGTATGTGCTAATTAACCACAAAAAGGCATGTATGGCAGCTGCTTAGGTTCCTGAACATTATTAAAGAGTTTTGTGTCTCTGTTAAAACTACTAGAGACTGATCTAATATCTCCTTTATTCAATGGATAGAAAGCATCGTGCTTCTGTAAATTTTGAATCAGGTCCAGAATGAAGATGCAAATATAAAATTTAGCATTTTATATTAAAATAGTAAGATGGAAAAGAAATTAACCTCTTATTTTTGAATTTAAAAGATGTATTACTTGTGTCACAGACATAAGGTATAATAAACTCCATGCCTGACTTACATTCGGTTCACTACAGAGAATATTTCTCTCAGAAAAGCAATATCCTATCATAAAAACAACGTGTTGCCTGAAAAGGTATTTCTTTACTTGACTGGAGGGAAGTAATTTGTAAGTAAACCCTAACATTGCAAATTATGTATTTACAGAGAATAAAGGCTGCGAGACAAATCATTATAAAAGCTAACAGAGTTGTGGGAAGATTGTATTTCTCAGATTATTCTCACTGTTTTGTAATAATTTTTCAATAATTTTCACTAATACTTTAATTCCAGAAAGACACGTAAAGTATGCAAATTCATAAGGGCATTCAACTCCCTTAGCCTATTTTAAAACCTGTTTTAAAACTCCCTAGCTAATTCTGCAGCATGCAAAACCACAACAAGCTAATAGGAAATTGTCTAAAAGTGGTTGTAGTGGATGATTATAGGCTGGATCAACACTTACATAAATCGGGTAATTTCAACAGGAAAGATGAGCATTGAAGCATATCTTTCTTTGGGGGAAGGTGAGAAGATTCTTACAGAGAGTAGAACAGGTTCATAGTTCATCCCTGAAAGAGGAAGTGTTTGACTGTCTTATTGAAGAAACCTAAAATTGTGGTTGATTTTACTAACACTTCATTTCTTTCAAGGTGAACCACATTAAAATTCCAGAGCCTTTCGGCCATTTTTTATCAGCTAAATCTGCAGCACCTTACAGATGGGATTTTATTTAAACAGACGTGCTCTAGGAAATAGAAACTTCTCTTTCAGAGACTGTAGTTTGCTTTGCCAAGTTTCACAGCATTTTACAGGTGGCAGGGACTATTACTTCCATATTTAGAGGGAGAAATGGAAATAGAAAAATATAAAATAATTGGCAAAAAGCATAGAGGAAAACACAGAACAGATCAGCAGGCTTGCTGATTATCTCACCATCAAAACAAATATTGATAACATTTTTGTTAGCATTCTTCAGATTCTTCCCTTAGTTAGATGTCTATATTAATGAAAACCAGGATCTCCACCAGAATAGCAGAGGAAAATTTAGTTAATTCTCCAGAATACAGGTGTGTAAGATTAATAAGGCTTCATATTCTTTTTTTTTAATAAGCTCCATTTCAAATTCAGAGAAGAAGTTTCTGTGCAGAAATAATAGTCATCCTAGAAGGCCAAGGTGAGTTTATCTCTGGCATGTACTGTGACCACCAGTCTTCTGCATAAATGGTTAAAATACATTTGTATATATCAGTGGTCAAAAGTCTTGGGAATGACCCTTTCATCTATCTCAATGCTAGTATTAATTTTGTTTTTAAAAAATCCTCCTTTTGAGGAATGGGGATTAGAATATTTCTGATATCTGATGTTGTATACAGCGCCTGCTTTGGTGGAAACCACACCTATCTTTCTCATAAATACGTAGTGATACTTAATTTTGGGAAATACATGGTGATACTTGATTTTGGAAGTAACAACATTCTTGTCTCTTCTGTTCAGCTGAAGGCTGCTCTAATTTTTAGGAGTCATCTTTCAATGTAACTACATTTAAAGACAGCTCCTACCCATTTGTTCTTCATCCAGGACTCTCCTTACCTTAAATAATACTTTTCCTTCCCCGGTGCTCACATACAATGAACAATGTACATAGGCTGCTATTCTCTGAATATATTCCAGATTCAATATGTCACTCTCAGAATTGCATGATCTTAAGTGTATACGGTGTCCAGGACAAGACAAGACTACTATGCTTAGTTTTCTGGCAATAAGTTGACACCTTGCAGCCTGGACATTATTGAGGTGTGGGGGAGCAAGGATGTTACTGCAGAAATACAACCTCTGACCCTCAGTGTCAGTCTCAAAATACAATACTGGCACGGCATTTTGGAAAGCTTTCCTTTTTTCTATTTAATACTTTAAAGATGCTAAATCCCTGAGAAATAGCTGCAGTAAATGACATACATCGCATTTAAACCAAGCCTGGAGACGAACCAAACATCTATTTCTTAGGCTTTTTCTTTAGCACTTTGCCGTTAACTCCTTTTCTGACAGCCTGAAATTTGATTAAAGGAACCACTGAATGCAAATAAAAGTATTTCTATGCTCATTATTTCAAAGAAATAATAGAAGATTAAATAAATTAATGGCATACAGCAACTACGAGGTTAGTTGAAAAAACCCACAACTGACATCTTCTCCCCCGCTTCTGCTTTCTAGCTCCCTCTTTAGGAGAGAAAGGGAAAGCTGGAAAAGTACCCCAACTGCTACATCTAGTTTCATTTTAAGCTCTCTGGCTCCTCTGGAAGGAAGATGAACAAAGAGATGTCTTTCTGTTCCAGTTGTAATTTATTGGGTTGTGCAAAATTTCATAAGGTTTTGAGGGAAACTCTTCTCATATGGTTTTATAGAGGATATCTTAGGAAAGGAGAACACAGATTAAAAACTGCAATTAAGCTGAATTTCTAAAGACAAGTACAGAGAGGAATTAATCTAGAAATGTGTGAAAAAGCTCTGAAAGAACTGCTTCAAAGCCATCTATTTGTGTTCTGCCAGTATGGGAGATAGCAGGTGTGTAGAGAACGCTGAGCACAGGACCCAGCATGGTGGTCTTTTCTTGCCACCCTGGGTACCCTCTGACAAACCTGGGGCACTGAGTTGGGGTAGAATATCCTGCTATCTCCTAGACATTAATCAAAAAAACTTCCTCTGCCTTTACTGTCTGGAGTATTTTTTTTTTTCCAGGAGATGGTGACATTACAAACAAGAGATCTCAGGAGTGGGAAGAGGTGCTCCCTGTTGTGCAGAAAGGCTTGGCTGGCCATCAGGCAATCCAGTTTATAGGCCTCCAGTAGCAGACTTTCTCAGTATTTCCTGATGGAAAAAAAAAAACCTCATCTTTGCCAGTGTGACAGCCAGGTCATGGGTGAGACTCTTGCTGCTTAATTTAAGATACTCCTTCTTTTTGCTACCAGAATGATAAAGCCATACAGCAAGCACCTGAATGACAAAAGCCACTAATAAATTTCTGCCTCAAACAGCTACAGAATATCAGTGAAAACTGCTTAGGGGGGCTGAAAAGTTGAACATTAGGCAGTAAGAGAAAGACGAGAGGTATCTGGGCAGTCTCAATCCAGGATTATAGCCTGGTGGTGTGGTTACGTGAATGCAATGGAAAGCATCTGCTGTTGGATGGCACGCAGGAATGGGGAGATGGCAAGGACTATTTAAGCAGACTACACAACAGCCCCTCTGAAGCAGCAGCTGCTGGTAGGTTTTGTTTCCCCACACTGGGAAAAGGACCTGAAGATTTAATAAGGTGATTGTGAGGTCTTGATCTCAGGACATTATTTTTGGAAGCTCTCTATGCTGTGGGTAACTACAAATCTGCATCACAGGCTCCAAATGGACAATGCCCTTATTTTCCTTGAAAATCCCCACATTTCTGCAAAAATGTGGGGATTAAAACTAATTTCCTTCTATGTTGCTACTTTGTGTATTGTCAAATGCTATCACTTCTGTTAAATTAATGGCAGGGGAATGTGAGAAGTGTAAATGTAATAGCAGCTAAGATGCAAAGAAAGGGGCTTTGCTTTCCATAGCAGTTCTGCTGGGTTGGGAATTCTTATTTCTTCTTTACTGTAAAATAAAACATACCATGAAAAGGGTACCCTCTGATTCACCCCGTGTGTCCCTTCTTTCTAGAAGGACTCAGGTGCAGAAAGAATAAACTCTTAACATGAAATGGGGTGCTTGCTTCCTGTGGTTATGCATTTCTCTTTGTTAAGAAGCCCAACAAAGTCATTTATACCTCCGTGGCTGCACCAGGTCATGTATGACTGAGGTGTTTCCTTGAAAACTGCCTTGTTTCAGCTTACTCATCATCTGTTTCACTGATAACAAGTTCCTGCCTCATCATCATAATATAATTACTCACCATAAATTCTAAAGCTTTGGACTAAAGCTACCCACAGGTTAACAGCTGCAGAATTCATCTTTGCAGAAAGACAGTAGTTTACTGCAAAATGATTTTGTTGTCCTCCTCATCATCATTATTGTTGTTATGTTTAAATGAGCATACCTGAATTGTCCTGCTTTGCTTTTAATAGGGGCAGGACATGTTCTGTGGGCAGCGCAGCTTTCTAACCTCTTGTACAACCTTTCATCTGTAGGCACAGGGAAGCATCTTGTGTGCAGGAGGCACTTTCATTGCCTGAAGATTTATTTCTGACTGATGGTATTTTTGCACCTAGAATCAAAAACTATACAAAGTCAGCTGAAATTAATGGCTATTATCCTTACTGATTTTGGTGGGCCTTCTGAGTGAGTATGTGGGATGTGTGAGAGCTGAATCTTCTCAGCTGATGGTGCAACAGCAAAAAGACTCTCTGCACATTCATGATTGCATGGGGAAATACTTCTGGGCTGACCCTGTTATACAGACCCCTGTTTTTGTGTGGTCCTGCAGCTTTCTACATACAGTACCACCACTCCTACGAACAGACCACAAGCTTTGCACTGAGTTTAAAAAGCCTCGTGCCTTGATTTGTCTGAACTTCTCTTGACCTGTCTGAAGCTTCATTTTCACTTGCTTTATGTGTAACAGAATTTTTTTATAATCAGGTGGTCACACACTCAACAATTTTTTTGCTTCAGTTTTCAATGGCTCTTCACACACCTCTTGAATCCCTGAGTCTCAAGGCAGGAATGGGAGCAATGAAGACCCACCCATCATAAGAGAAGATCAGATTTGAGACCATCTAAGGAACCTGAATATAGACAAGTCCATGGAACCTGATGAGATGCACCCCAGGATTCTGAGTGAACTGGCAGATGTAGTTGCTAAACTGCTTTATATCATATTTGAGAAGTCATGGCAGTCAGGTGAAGTCCCCAATAACTGTAAAAACGGAAATAACACTTTTTTTTTTTTTTTTTAAAGGATGAAAAAGAGGACCATGGGAACTACCAAACAGTCAGCCTCTCTGTGCCTAGTAAGATCACAGAACAGATATTCCTGGAATATATGTCAAGGCATATGGGTGACAAGGAGGTGACTAGAGACAGCCAACATGGCATCACCAAGGGCAAATTGTGCCTGACTAATCTGGGTATCTGTACAGACTGAGGGAAGTATGAATTGAGATCAGCCCTGTGGAAAGGAACTTGGGAATGCTGGTGGATAAAAAATTGGAAATGAGCTGACAATGGGAGCTTGCAGTGGAGAAAGCCAACCTTGTCCTCAGCTACATAAGAAATGTGGCCAGCAGGTCGAGGGGGCTAAGATAGCAGAGGTTGTTCAGGATGGAGAAGAGAAGGCTCCATGGAGATCTTGTTGTGACCTTTCAGTATATAAATGGGGCTTATAAGAAAGACACAGAAAGACTACACAAGGTCCTGTAGTGACAAGACAAGGAGTAACTAAAAAAGGGCAGATTTAAATTGGATATAAAGAGAAATTTTTTTATGTTGAAGGTAATGAGATACAGGAACAGGTTTCCCAGAGAATTTGTGAATGCCCCATCCCTGGCAGTGTTCAAGGTTGGGCTGCATGGGGCTTTGAGCAACCTGACCTGGTGAAACATCCCTGCTCATTGTAGAAGATTTGGGCTTGATAATCTTTAAACATTCCCCAATCCAAGCCATTCTATGATGCTATGATTCTACACCTTAAATTTGTTTTACTTTGCTTATCTTCAGATGATATAATCATTGCTTTCTACAGGCCATAGTCACACACAGTTATTTTGCGTCGAATGCAGTATTTGTGACTAACATGATGATATTGTGTGGAAAAACACACGCCTGGCATGACAGTGAAGGTGTGGGGAAGTGGGGACACAGGACAAGGTGCTGAAAAGTAAAGGACTGGGCAATAACACCTGGCACTGGAGACCCCTCGATTGTAAGCAACTCATCAATGGTCAGATGAATGTAGACTTGGAGCTGTACAAAACTGGTGTGAGGGATAACCAAGACAGCAAGAACAACAACAAATAGTATCTAACACATGTAAAGCACACTGAGTATAATAAAATAAGATTTAATGGGGACTAGCAGACCTGGGAAGAAAGAGCAACATGTAGAGTATGACAATGTCTCCAAGCAGCTCCTAGAGCATGGAAGAAGCCATTGACACCAGCACTGTATTTCTCTCTGCAATAGACTTGGACTGTGGGTGACTTGCTGTACCTTCCCCATCACCTAGATTGTAGCCATCAACATGAGGACCCTGAGGGACAGTGAAAGGCTGAGCACAACACCAGAGAAAGGGAGAACAGCCTGGATGCATGTGTATAAGTTTTATTGAAACTTCTCCTTTGTAACAGAATTCTTTTAATTTACTTTTTCTCTCTTTTTCCATAATAATTAGATCTGTGCTAATACTGACACCTTGATTATGCTGTTAAGGTTTCAGTTACACTAACAACAAATTCTCATCTTTACACATAACATAAAATTCCTGTTTGCCCATAACAAGTTTTTGAGGTTGACAGGACCGTTGCTGCAGCCTGGCTGGGTTGCTGCGGGAGTACTCCTGCTGGATCCTGTACTAATTCCTTGCTATTTTGGCTCAGCACAATCTCTAGTTAGGACCTAACCTAGAAGTAGCATGATGTGATACACTAATACTGCCCATTACAAATAACGCAGAATGAGAAATATTTCCTAACTACTTCTGTTTGGTTCAGGAGTACTTAAATCCTTTGGAAATGGTGGACCACCACGTGGGTATGGTATAAACTGGCCCATGGAAAATAAATTTGGATTAGGAAGGAAATAAATGTTAACTGTTCACACTGTGTACTAGTAAAACTGGTAGGAGGACAGATGTCGGAAAAGATATGACAGTAAATAGTGCTTAGGTAATGATTTTAGATATTTACTTTGGTAAGCTGCTGACATCTGTTTTGACTCTAAGGATGTGTAATCTTGGAAGAAAGTTAATGGTTGCACACAGAAGCCACTTTTCAGTGCAGACCACCTTTCCGATGGACTTCAGATTTTTAAGTGAACTCCTGAGTGCTGCTCTGGTTGTTTTTAAGATGAAGATACCAAAACAATTGCAAATTCAACTTTGAGTTTGCTAAAAGCAAGTGGCGGATGTGCTTTCCCATATCTGGAACGTATGACTCAAATCATTATTACCTGCTTCTGAACAAGAGGAAAAGAAGAGTGTTTGGTTGCTATTTTCACTTTTTCATCAAAACCCCCTGCTGAGGTGTGGGTCCATCTGTGCAGCTCCCCTGTCTTACCACTTGTTTGCAGCAAGGCTAAGCACAGTGACCCCCATGGGCCCACATTATGTGCTACGCAAGTACAAGGTCCCAGGAAGCAGGGAGGAAATCAGGAGACTGACAAAAGCCTCCCTGGTGAGCTCCAGGCCAGTGAGATGGTTGAGTTGGACAGACAATCGTGCCCTGATACCCAGCAAGGCTGGGTCTGACCTAACTCATTCTCCTGGCCCAGGAAATGTTCTGGCTAGTGCCAGGAACAGCCATCAGTGCCCACTTCTCTCCCCTTGGCACAATGCACCCTGCATTGCCAGAGTCAGGCACTTCTTTCAGTCCTTTTCTTTGCTGCTGCGTCACTGAGGGTATCTATCTCACACACACATAATAACAAACTAATAAATCCTCACAACTGCTCTACAGTGTAGATAAAAGATGGTTTCCCCCTGCATTTTACAGATTGGAATCTGAGGCCAGAGATATTAGGACAATTTTGGCTGCTTAGTTTGCTGCGATCTTATGTTCTGGATTACAAAGTATTATACAGGAGCTCTTCATGTATTTGAAGCCCTCTTTCCTGGAGTGCAGCTGTAAATCTGTGCCAACAGGGATAAGTGGCACTTCTGCAGATGGTACCACCAACAGCGTGGATGGCACATATGAAAAGGAAAAACACAACTAGTGACCAACTGTGAAAAATTTGGTTTGTGACATGTCTAAAACCACACAGAAACCCCTCCAGTGGAGATGCAGAGGAATAAAACCCTGCAGACTCTCATGTCTTTTACCTGCTGAATGAAAAATTCTTTTATTAACTTTTTTTCTAAGCTCACAAGTCCCTCAGCCACCTTCCAGCTTCCGCACTGAGATGAAGCCTCTGTGTCCATATGTCTCCTTCCCTGCACATTTCTGATTAGCCTCAAATAAGTCCTTTCGTGCAATCAAAGAGGAAAAGTCATACACAACCCTACCCAGGCATCTGCTAACGTTTGATTTTGTGGTGTCAAATGCATACTCTGAACTAGTTAGCTTAAAAAGAGGGATGCCTTTTTCTAGCACTATTTATCAAAAAGGAAGCTGAACCCACTCCTCTCCTCATTCATGACTTCCATCACCGGGAGACAGGAGCCCACGTTGGTCTGGCAAATTCAGCATTTGTTTTTTAACTGGTTAGGCTGAGATGGGTTTGGAGGTCTGACCCCAGTCTTCAGTGGAAATAAACACACAAGTGGTGGCCACAAAGGGAGCTGTAATTCTCTTTTGGTCTAAGGCCAGACTTTTGCTGGCAGAGCTAATGAAGTAATTGATGGAGTTAGTGCACTGCTGTCCTCTGTGTGAAACAAGGTTAGAGAGGACAGAGCATGCATTTGTTAGCAGATTAGGGAAGCACTTTGGGGACAGGCTGCTTTGCCTGTTCCTCCCAAATTTTGTCCTAGGATTAGAAGTGTCACCTCCTTGTCCTTCCTGGTGTCCTTCATACGCGGCTTTCTTTCCTGTGCTCATTTTCAGACTCAGTACATTTGCAGTCATCTATCTTGGTCTGTCCGGGATGTCACTGTCTGAATTTCGGTCTATGCCTTCCCACAATATCTCACTCTCCTGCTTTCCTTGTCCAGTTGGTTTCAGTTCTCCTCTTGTATGTCCCCTTCTCCTCACAAGTACCTATTCCCCACAGTTGCCTCCTGTTTTCCCTCTTCAGTCAGCTTTTCTTCATTAAACCTTAGTTTCTTCCCTTCTTCCCACAGTTCCTTACAGTTTCAGGCTTCAAGCCCAATTAATTGCTTCTCTTTCTGGTTTCCTTTTTGCACAACATTTCATCATTTGCTGTGAGTTTTGGTGTCTCTAGCACCATGTAAATCTGAGGAGTGGTTCATTGAAGACAGGAGCAGCCTCCAGCCCAGGGAACCTGGAAGTGGAGCTGGTTGCATTCTGTAAGACTAGGGGAAGGGCAACCTACCGGGATACTCATTCAGTGGCTATGAATGATGGGACAGCATGGGAGTGGTGGGTGGCAGGGAAGCTAGCAGATTTCTTGTGGATATCTCACAGACCCTGTTGGAATCTCCTCTGTGTTCCCCTGCAAATTTGTGGAAGCCGAATAATTTCTTCAAAGCATTTAAACTTGAAAATGTAAAACTTCTCTGCCCAAACTGCTTGTTTCACCGGCCTATTTATTTCCAACAAACTCAGAGTATCAGCTGTGGGAACTTTTTGTCTTGAGTTTTGTCCTAGCTTGGAGGAGCTGAAAACAACCCTGCTACTGTCTTCTGAGACGTAACCAGGAGAAATTCCTTTAGCAGTTCTGTGAGGATGATACAACTCCAATTCCGATAACTGCACGAGCTCTGAGAAGGTGCATGTACAGTTTGATGAGAGTTGAAAGGACTAAGAAGTTGCAGAGTGCTCAGTGAGGAGAAAGAGCCCACACATCATTTGTGAACAACAGTTTTTGAAGTGTTTATATCTTGGCTACTGTTGGTCCAGCTCACAAGGAGCAGGAGAAAGGACTCCTGACACAAAGTTCACCCACTATGAGGTTTCATCTGGCACAGAATCACAAAAGCTGTCAGAAAGGGAAGCAGATTCTGATAACATCAGAATAGCAAAGAACTCTTTTTTTTTTCCCCTAGCATTTTCTTGGAAGTGATTAAGTAGTTTTTAGTGAAATAATAATAATAAAAAAATCACTCTGTTTTGCACTTCTTGCATGAAAAAGCTGAACAGATTAAATCTAACAGGGTTATAACCCATTTAAAAAAATCTTCCACTGGGAGGAGTCCAGCAATGTAAGCATTAGGTAGTATGACCTGCTCTTAAGTGTAGCACCTTTGTTGGACATGTGAGTCCTGCATTTTTAAATGGAAAAATGTAAAGAGGGTTTAATTATAGTATTTTATCGGGAATTGAAACTTTATGGCATTCAATCTATGTGGCATCAAACTGATTTTTTAATTTAAGTTGAAAATAATAGTCTGGAAACTGCCAACATCACATTTGTATGTACAGTAAGAAAAGAAGTCCAAGCCACTTTAGCAATAGCTGTTTTCTGGTCTCTGAAGAAGTGAAGATTTCTAGCCCCTACTTAGATTCTGTTTGATACGCAGTTTCTTAAAGCTGGGGATTTTTGATCAGGTTACTATGAGTAGGTGTGTGTATGTGAGACAAATCAAGAACTTTCATATAAAAGGTGTGAAATACTTAAAAAAAATTAAAATAATATACACTGGGTTTACGTTAAGCTTTGTCACTTGATAGATACATGCTTTCCTTTAAGCCTTCTAAAATATAGATTCCAAAGGTTTAGTAGCACTTAGAAAGCAAAGGATTACTTAAGTAGGAAATACTAGATCCCAAGATGATTAATATAGCAAACTATAGCACACTGTTTCCCAACACTCATTCTCATTTTCTATTTTGCTTGTATAGTTTGTCCCTGTGCTGCCATTTTCAGTATGTTCCTTTTTTACAATGCTTTTTTCCTCCTGATGGTTTGTTGGCCAATTACAAAACTTTTGTCAGTGCTAGATATTATTTGCCTCTACACACTGTGTAAATCTTCAAAACCACCACTGTACCCTTTAGACAGAACAGTGAAAAAGCATTTCCCCTTCACAAACAAGAAATCAATCGTTAATCCCGAAAGTGCTTAGGTAGATTGTATCGCATCCAGTGTCTTAAAAGAAGCTCTTCTTTATTGTTTCAAGCAATTTACAAGCAATATGTGACCCATGGGAACCCCAGTCAGAAAATGTGTATGGCCCTTGCCTTTCTGTGCTAGGTTGGATTGTACTGCCATGTAATTCAGTTTCATACAAGGACCAGAAAGTTTGTGACCCTAGAGAGATATACAGAGCTCTACTTTCTGGGGCAAGCTGGAAACATAACCTAAAATCTTTTCTTCCTGCATCAATAGTAGAACTAGTTTTTCCCTGGATACCCAGGCCCTGAGTTGGAAGATAGGGATGAGAAGCAGGATCAGACTCTCATAATCAAAGAGGAAATGATTAGCTGCATCACCTAGACATACACAAGTCTACGGGGCCAGATGAGTTACACCCACGAGTACTGAAGAAGTTGGCAGATGTGCTCACCAAGCACTTTCCGTCATTTATCAGCAGTCCTGGCTAACCAGGGGGTCCAGGACATGTTTTAGCTGTTGACATGTAGAATAGGGTTAATGATTGTTCTGAATGATCTGGATGTTCTTTTCCAACCTTCTATGATTCTAAAACTACTTATTGCATCATTGATCTGAAAAACAGTCTGCAACATGCTAACGAAGGCCAATCTCAGCCACCTCCTCCATGCACAGAGGAGAAGGGTTTTTGCACATTTTGGTTGCTATCTGAGATGGGGACACTGGAGCCATTTGGCAGGAGCCAGCACCACACTCAGTTTGCACAACCTGTGTTTGCAGGGCCTGCATCCAAGGGCAGAGCTTGCCTGAGACTGAAAGCCTGAATCACATCTGTAAGACTCAGTTTGCTCAGTAAAAAAACAGACCCTTCCTCATTCGGAGAAAAGCATTTAAGTGACCTGCCTAAACATCTTAAATGCTTTACTTCTCTTATCCTGTTGGCTATGTTATGTCTCATGCAGCAGAGAGGGGACAGATGTTTGCTTTCCACACCTACTCATGTTCTGAGTTTGGTGTAAATTGAGATCACTAATATTTCTTCCTTGCTCTTCCTGGATTGCAGATTATAGGACTCCACGATTATTTGATATGGAAAAAGCATTATTTCTCCCTCTTATTACTGTGTTCCAAGGAAGACAAAATCAGCTTGGTGTCATACCAATACGCTTGTGAAAGTATCAAGATAAAACAGAGGCAAAACACTTCCTGGAACAGTTTCATAAAATATTATCTCAGTGCAAGATACAGTATCAGGCAGCGATCTTCCTATGCTGCTGTTAGTGAGACATTAATAGCACGCTGACCGCTAAACTCCAATCTCTGCTCCTGTAGCTGCTGCTTCCCTCCAAAAGCTTGACTTGCTTGCAAGAAACAGTTTGGAGATGGGTCTGAGTTAAGCAGCTGGTACACAGAAAAAGAGAATCAACATCCTTTGCCCAGAAGAAAACACTGAGCTCTAGATACTGTAGCATTTCTACCATTCTACCATGCAAGACAATACTATTTATCATATTTGTGCATTATGCAATACAATTAGCAATGTCTCCCTGACAAGGATAACCCCACAACACTTTAACATAAGAGTCTTTGGCTTACAGTCTTTCAGGTCTTCCAAGACTTTACTTTCTGATCCAAACATTTTCGTTAGAGACATCAGTCCCAGACTGAATTGCTTTGCTTTAGTTGTTTTGTCTTAGGAATGAAAATTTCAGTAAAATGTTTTGTTTGGGCATACTGTTTTGTCTCTGTTAGAAAATCTCAGTGAAAACCACCGATATGCCCATAGTTTGGAGCTGGGATTAAAACTTCAACCAAAGCGCTGTTCGTCTGCCTGGTGAGCTCACAGGCACTAGCTGCCATTTGGTCTGCAGAGGAGACTGGACTAGCACACAGGGTCGTACGCCCCTCCAACCTGGTGAATTCCCATACTTGAGGTGGCCCCATGCTGTCAGAGAGTGGCCATGAAGCCTGCAAACAAGACATTTGCTTCATATCCCATGCAAAGGGTAGCAGTCTATGATTGCCCTGGGGTGAAATCTCTTTTCGCTTCATTATCTTCATTTTAAAGTAGGGTTAATATAATTTTTTTTTTCTTCTGATATACTTATCAAAGAAGTTAGGAACAGTGCTTTTAGAGCAGGACTCAAGTAGCATGCCATACAAATGGTTTAAGGCTGTAGTAGGCACCAAAGAGACTATTGAATAATTCTCAGATGAGCACCATGAATTGGTAGCATAAATGCAGCGTGTGGTATACAATCAATATGATCATTAACTACATCACATTGACTGTTCAGGCAACTTTAATTCTGTGTTTACCTAGGTTTTTAATGCTCTGCCCTCCAACTCAACTAACATTGTTTTAACAGCATTTCCTTATGCACCATTAAAGCAGAAATTAAAGCATGACTGGATTAGCATCCCCTGGAAGAGTTAGAATCATAGAATCAGAATCATGGAATCATGGAATGGTTTGTGAAGGAATGTTTAATAATCATCTAGTTCAACTCCACTGCCATAGGTAGGGTCATCCTTCACCAGATCAGGTTGCTCAAAGTCCTGTCCAACATAACCTTGAACACTGCCAGGGATGAGACATTCACAAATTCTTTAGGCAACCTGTTCCTATGTTTTATTATGCTCAATGTAAAAACAAAGCCAAAACAAAATATTCCTTATATCCTATTTCAATCTGCCGTCTTTCAGTTTAAAACTGTTAGCCCTACCCTGTCACTGCAGGCCCTGGTATAAAGTCTTTCTCTGTCTTTCTTAGAGGTCACACTCATATACTGAAAGGCCACAACAAGATCTCCATGGAGCCTTCTCTTCTCCAGGCTGAACAATTCCCCCTCTCTTAAGCCTTTCTTCATTGGAGAGTTGTTCCAGCCCTCTGACTATTTTTGTGGACCTCGTCTGGACCTACTCTGAGCGGGTCTATGTCTTCCACTGAGAATTCCAACACTGGATGCAGTACTCCAAGTGGGGTCTTATAACAGCCAAGTAGAGGTGAAGAATCACCTCCCTCAACCTATTGGTTGTCCTTCTTCTTCTGCAGCCAAGAACAAGGTTGGCTTTCTCAGCTGCAAACTCCCATTGCCAGCTCATACTCCATTTTTTATCCACCAAGCCCTTCTCCACAGTGCTGATTTCAATTCATTCTTTCCCCAGTCTGTACTGACACTCTGACCCAGGTGCTGATCCTTGCATTTGGCCTTGTTGAACTTCAAAAGTTTCACATGGGCCCCCTCTTCAAGCCTGTCAAGGTCCCTCTGGGTGGCATCCATTCCCTCTAGTGTATCAACTGCACCACTCAGCTTAGTGTTGTCTGCAGACTTGCTGAAGGTGCATTCAATACCACTGTCTGTGTCATTAATAAAGATATTGAACAGTAGCAGTTCCAATTTGGACCCCCGAGAAACACCACTTCTTACCGATCTCCATTTAGATATAGAGCCATTGACTGCAACTCTTTGGATGCAACCATGCAGACAATTCCTTATCCATCGAATTATCTGTTTCCCAGAGACCAGACATATTTCTCTAGTATAGTGGCAAGAATTTTGTGGAGGACCATGTTATAGACCTTACAGAATTCCAAGTGGGTGACATGAGTAGCTCTTTCCTTGTTCACTGATGCAATCACACCATTATAGAAGGCCACTAGATTAGTCAGGCATGATTTGTCCTTGGTAATGCCATGTTGACTGTCTCTAATTACCTCCCTGTCATCCATACACCTTGACATATATTCCAGGAGGATCTGTTCCATGATCTTACTGGGCACAGAGGTGAGGCTAACTGTTTGGTAGTTCCCAGGATCCTCCTTTTTAGTCTTTTAAAATATGGATGTGGCTTCCCTTTTTCCGGTCAGGGAGTGATTGTAAAGATGTAAAAGTGATTGAAAGGAGCTTGAAATGAACTCTGAATATATTTTATGCTGACAACCTGAAGAGGGGACAAATGTACTTTTTAATTTGCAAGCGTCCTGAGGTCTGAACTCAGTAAGCAAAGCTTCCTATGACAATTCATTGTCCAAATTTCTGCAGAACCATTTTTCTTCATCATTTTCATGGTAGATGCACTTGGACATGAGAAGAAAGTTAGTTCGGAAAGATCAGTGTGTGTGTCTTCTGTGATCTAGTGACAATCACAGAATCACACAACATGTTAGGGGTTGGAAGGGACCTCGAAAGATCAAGTCCAACCCCCCTGCCAGAGCAGGATCATCTAGAGCAGGTCACACAGGAACACATCCAAGCAGGTTTTTAATGTCTCCAGAGAAGGAGACTCCACAACCCCTCTGGGCATCCCGTTCCAGTGCTCTGTCACCCTCACTGTGAAAAAGTGTTTCCTTATGTTTGCAAGGAATCTCCTGTGCTCCAGCTTGCATCCATTGCCCCTTGTCCTATCATTGGATGTTACTGAGAAGAGCCTGGCTCCATCCTCCTGACACTCACCCTTTCTATATTTATAAACATTAATGAGGTCACCCCTCAGTCTCCTCCAAGCTAAAGAGACCCAGCTCCCTCAGCTTCTCCTCATAAGGGAGATGCTCCACTCCCTTCATAAGCTTAGTGGCTCTGCACTGAACTCTCTCCAGTAGTTCCCTGTCCTTCTTGAACTGGGGTGCCTGGAACTGGATACGGTGTTCCAGGTGGGGCCTCACCAGCACAGAGTAGAGGAGGAGGAGAACCTCCCTCAACCTGCTGGCCACACTCTTCTTAATGCATCCCAGGATGTCGTTGGCCTTCCTGGCCACGAGGGCGCATTGTTGGCTCATGGTCATCCTCTTGTCCACCAGGACTCCCAGGTCTTTTTCCCCAGAGCTGCTCTCCAACAGATCAGCCCCCAACCTGTACTGATACATGGGATTGTTCTTCCCCAGATGCAGAACTTCACACTTGCCCTTGTTGAATTGCATTAAATTTCTCCCCGCCCAGCTCTCCAGTCTGTGTAGGTCACGCTGGATGGCAGCACAGCCTTCCGGTGTGTCAGCCACTCCTCCCAGTTTTGTATTATCAGCAAACTTGCTGAGGATACACTCCATCCCCTCGTCCAGGTCATTGATGAAGATATTGAATAGCATTGGACCCAGTACCGACCCCTGGGGGACAGCACTAGTCACAGGCCTCCAGCTAGAGTCTGCTCCACTGACCACAACTCTCTGGGCTCTGTCCTTCAGCCAGTACCAAATCCATCTCACCACACAATCATCCAATCCGCACTTGGTCAGTTGCTGTCTTTTAAATGAAGAAGAGATGCATAGTTTATTATATTTAGAGAGCAAAGGCACATCCCTTCAGATGTTTTCATCGTCAGCTTCCTTGCTATTTGACAGACTAACATGAACTGTGGAATATTCATTTGTGACAGCATTTCTATTTTCTCCCTTCATTGTTTTTGCATATATAAAAAACAACAACCTAAACAAGAAAAAAAACCTTAATTCTGTGTGACAAATAAAGGGACTGATACTGCCCTATATGAAAAAAAGAAAGTCAGTCATTTCAGTGGAAATATGGATGGGGTCAAAATGAAAATCTCTTTGAGGTTTAATGATAAAATTTTGCTTTTGTAGGACCTCAGAAAGAGTCTGATAAGATACACAGCATAGCCTATTTTATTTCTTGCTGAAAATAAATACAAGTGTTTCAGGTCTTCCTAAGGGGTAAGACTAAGACAATTTTAAGTCACATTTTAATGAGATGAACAGGAACTTGGAGTCTTCTGCGGAGTTGTAGGATGTTGAAGAAAACTGAACCAAGTGTGTAGACACAACAGTGACATGAATCATTATTGACACCTTACACTCAAGGATCTTCCTTCTTTGCCCCTTTAGATGCAAGCTTCCTCCCATCCCTGTCCCCCTGTGCTCCATAGCAACAGCCATACTTTTCAGGACTACCAACTTCAAGGTTTGCTTTCAATGATGAGAAACCCAGAGCCAGGTTAAGGTAGAACAGCATCAAAGTATTTATTGTAAGTCAGACAGCTTTGCCTGCTGGGGGACTGGAAACACACAGAGATACATTGGGAATGGGAAGCAATATTTGCATTATTCATTTAAAAAAAATTGGAAAGCATTCCATTTGTTGAAAACAGAGTTACTATACATTGCCCAACCCAAGGTACCAGACACATCGTAGCAAGTGGTTCATGGACTCTGTACTAGATGGAAAATATCCCATCCTGCCAGATATTGAAAAGTAAGCTTTCCTATCTCAAAAGCAGTGAAATAGGACAAGCGTTTGACCAAACATAGAACATTATAGGAAGACAGAGGACATTTTTCTTTAGTTTGAATTTCCTTATTTGCTTTATATTAATAAATATATTCATAAATCTATAATTCTTACATCTAGATTATATAGCTTATGTTTCACATCCAGATTATATAGATTATGTAGATTATATAGGTTATATATACTATATAGATATGAATCTGTTTCCTTGCAGAAAATAACTGATTATTGTTTTTTGTAACGTTAATGGTAACTAAGTATGATGACGAGTCAAAATATTAGAGAGAAAGTTTGTGAACTTACAAAATTTGCAACATGAAAAATAAGTTGAGAATGCAGAGCTTCACTGATTCACACTTTCCTTATTCTTACTGCATTTCACTGAAAACAGAAAATGAAATCAATCTCACTTGGTACATCTGACACATATTCTAGAATACCTTTGTTTCAATGTAATTATCTAATATCTGTGGTTACAGCTATAATTTGTAATTTACCTCCTACTATCTTTTTATTAGTAACTTGTGGCTTTCTTGGTGTTTCTGTGTTGCTTGGAACCTGCAAAGCTCTATCTTCTATGAATCTATGAAATCACTGTCCTCCTCTGCATTGTTGCTTGTGAATGCACTTTATGGACAGTAAAAGAGAAAGCTCTGCTGAAAAAAGAGCCCAGAGTTCACCGCTATCCATAGAGCTCTTTGCTGCTTTCCTGCCATTCAAGTAGACCTCTCTGGTAGCGGTAGGTCTTAAGGGTGGTGGTCTTAAGGTCTTAACGCCATGGTGGGTTCACGCCATGCTGGATGCCAGGTGCCCAGGGGAGCTCTATTGCTCCCTTTTCTCAGCTGGACAGGGAAGAGAAAATACAAGAAAAACCTCATGGGTCGACACAAGGACAGAGAGAGATCACTCACCAATTACAATCACAGGCAAAACAGGCTCAATTTGGGGAAATTAACTTGATTTATTACTAATCAAAACAGACTAGCATAATGAGAAATAAACCCTTAATCTTAAAACATCTTCACCCCACCTCTCCCTTCTTCTCAGGCTTAACTTTACTCCCAATTTCTCTGCCTCCTCCCCACTAGTGGTTCCAGTCAGTTCGTCACATGTTGTCTCAGCTGCTCCTTCCTCCTTAGAGGGAGCACACACCTCCCACTCTTCCCCTGCTCCAGCTTGGGTTCGCTTTCATGGGAGAAAGTTCTCCATTAACTTCTCCAGTGTGAATCCTTCCCACAGGCTGAAGTTCTTCATGAACTACTCCACCATGGATCCCTGTGATGGGATGCAGTCCTTCAGGAACAGACAACTGCAATGTGGGTCCCCTACAAGGTCACAAGCCCTGCTAGAAGTCTGCTCCAATGTGGTCTTCCCGTGGGGTCACAGCCTCTTCTGGGCATTCACCTGCTCTAGTATGGGGCCCTCCATGGGCTGCAGGTGGATATCTGCTCCACCGCTAACCTCCATGGGATGCCGGGGAACAGCTTGCCTCGCCATGATCTTCAACACAGCCTGCAGGGAAATATCTCCTTCAGCACCTGAAGCCTCCTTTTTCACTGACCTTGGTGTCTGCAGAGTTGTTTCTCCCACATACTCTCACTCCCCTCCTTGGCAGCAGCTGCATATGTTTTTTCCCTCCTTCTTAAATACATTTTCACAGAGGTGCTACCACCACCACCAACGGGCTCAGCCAGATGTGAGTTCATCTTGGAGCTGGCTGGCAATGGCTTTGTTGGACATAAAAGAAGCTTCCAGAAGCTTCTCTCAGAAGCCACCCCTGTAACCCCCCTGCTACTGAAACCTTGCCATGCAAAATCAATACACGTACAATGGTCTAAATCAGGCTTTTCTTGACATTCTTTTTTCTCCACATACTGCACATTTTCCAGCTTTCATCACAACGGAGGGAGAGCTCTTAGGAGCAGAAGTGTCTACAATGCAACTCAGAGACTTCCTCTGCAGATCATCCTTCCTCTGCCCTACTTAGCCTGGAGTACTGTGGATAGGAAGATTAAAATGGTCTGTCACCTGATTGCATATTATCATGATGTATAGGCAGAGGGAGACAAATGACAGTTATGTGGGTATCCTGAGCTGTAGTATATTCTATGTTTGGCAGCTTGACTATATTAAGTTAACTTCATTTTAGTTTGGTATTTCAATTTCCCAAGATTTTAAGAACATAAATTTAATCTAAAAAAATCCCAAAATTGAGAGTGGATCTTACACATTTTTACGCTGCTCCCCAGCTGAAATCAACTTTCAGCTAACTAAAATCTTAATATTGATTTTCCATCCAGCCATAGAGAAAAATACACAGGGCAGTTTTAAGACGTTGTCTCAAACAGATTCTTGGGATTCATTATAATGCATTATAAGTGATTAATTTGTTGTTGTTGTTGATAAAGACAATAGAAAAGACTAAGTTGTTCATTGCCCAAGAACTCCTTGCCATTTCTACTTTGGAAAGCAGAATTTGGGACTAGGGATTTCTGATCACATCTCCAGTGGGAGAGAAATGTCTTCACTGGACCTTAGACTCACTCCATGTGCAGTGTGGTAGTCTCCAAACCAGTAGCCCTTATAACTTCATCACCCTGCACTGAGCTGCCTGAAGGATCTGCATCACTGCAGATCCATTGCATTTATCCTTGTTTCTCTGAAGGACCACCTCATCTCACCTAGCATGTGCCACAGACCTATGACACAGGGATTACCATGTATTGTCCTGATGCAGAACATAGGTGCTTGGGGATATGGAAGGCTTGCTGTAACTGCTGCATCATCCCCAGAGGAAAGGCCCCTGCACTAAGCAGATCTGAGGTTTTGAAGAGCTAGTTATTAGTTACGTGATATATTGGCTGGCAGAAGTAAATCATGTCTCTGCACTCTGCTCAGGCTCACTGAGGAAGGGAAAGGAAAAGCTCTCACAAGAGAGGTATTTGGAGGGAGAAGGGGGAAAAAAGGGTAAAATTGCTTCTTCCCAAAGTCACTCAAGCAGGAAGTGTCCTGTTTAAGCTATTGATTGCACACAGATGGTCACAGCTTTGGTTTAAGGGTTAGCTAATAGAAGTGTTATATTTGTTATGAATATACTGGCAAATGAAAGGGTAATAATACCAGCTGAGATTGTCAAGAGTGAAATCTCATTCCTTTACAGGTGTGCTACTACATGAAAAATGTGTTGCATGAAGGCACCTAGGTAGAAGGGGAGCAAATGAAAACAGTGGAAAACGAAACATGTATGTGATGATTGATTCTGTTCAAGCCAAATTCACATGAGAAGGAGCAGCCAAGTTCAGCTTCATAAAAACAGGAGAAGGTGATGAGAAATGGATTTTCTTCCTGACACCAATTCTAAGGGCATTGTGGAATATTTCAGGCTTTTACTCTCCGCCTGTCTTAAAATCAGCTGGAAAGAACTGCGCCCACACCTCCTGCTTAAACAGTTTCCACCTTGCCTTTGCTGCAAAGGACAAAACTCTTATAAAACAGACAAACTTCATCTTTGTCAACAAAACCAAATTTAAAAACTTGGTAGTTAAGCAGTCTTCTCTTAGATATGTGTGTGTGTGTACCTGTACACACTCCTGTGGGTAAGGAGCTGAGTTTGAGGAGTGGCATCACGGAGAGATGTGAGGAGGAGAAGGAGGTGGTGATGGAGACACAGAGGAGGGATGCATCCATAGAGCTATTCAGGTTTCGGTCCTGCGGTGAGTAGTCAATGGATGTTCACTTTGTTCCCTCATCAGAAGACAAGCTTGTATTGTATGTCCTGGAAGGGCCCCAAGAGGTGTAATGGGAACTCTACCAAGTATCTTAAGGTTTGTCCCATTTGAAGACAAATTACATAGCCAAAAGTTCTGTATAACAAAGCCACAACTGCAGTTACCATCTTTGCACTTTCGCAAAGCATTGCTTGCTTGAGATAAGAAACAACGTTTCTATTTTGGGCTCCTAAACCATATGAAAGTTTCGAAATAGCATCATAGTTAAATTCACCTAGTAGAGATTAAAAAGAAAAACAGAACATGCATAGATCTAGAAATGCAGACAAGTGCAGAAAACCTCATGCTTTAGGTTTGCTAACATATGATTAAAAATGGTGAAGACACAAAAACAAAGTGGTGCTTGAGTGTTGCTGCGAGGTCAAGTTATTACTAATCAGAGTTTATTTGATACGACCAAAGACAATTATTCTCATCAGTTTATTCAGAGGTGTATACTGTTCTACACCTTACAAAAGCTGCTGATTACAAACACACCTCACCCACTGCTGTTTCGGTTGAGAGACCCACAGGAAGATGCGTTATGCGTCTGTGATTATAATTAAGCTTTCAGAAATGAGTGAGCAGTTACTTTTGATCTAGTACCAGTATGTGTTTGGTTGCAGTCTTATCTCACTAAGGAGATGTGTATCTTGAAATTGCATTTGAACCTTATCTTAAAAGAGCTTTCCTAAGCTTTATTAGTCTATTGCAGACTTACAGAAAAGTTTCTCATTCCACCCACGTTTGAAGCGGAGTTTCAAATTGCATTTGCTATGGTAGGTAAGAAATACAATGTTCTTGCTCACAACATATTCTTTCTTTAGTAATAATGGAAAGGGAAAATAAAACGAGGGTTATGAAAACTTACTCGTTCCATGGAGGGTACAGAGAGAGTCTATAGTTAGAAAATAGTGACCCCAGGGAAGGGACTGACCAACTTTTCTAAATGTAAAGGTTCAGAATTAAGTGAGACATGATGACATCTAGAAAAAGTAATGAATAACAGGCAGCAACTGTTCTAAATTTTCAGAGAAGGTATCTGATGTGTTCCAAAGGGGCTTGCCATTTCTTCCTGCTCTTTTTGTGTGTAGGCCTGACCATGACCAGGGAGAAGTAGATGCTGTTTCTCTTAGAAACTCTCCCTAAACCCTCAAAGATTTCAGGAGGGAGTCTGAAAGGGAGATGATCTGAAGATCTTATTCCCTGGAAGAGCAAATCCTATCTCCACAGAATAAATCCCTTGAGATGCCTCATCTCATTGAACATCCTTCAATGAACTTACACTCAAAATTGGATAAAATTGGACCAGAATCCCATGATGGAGCTGAAGTTTCAGGGCAAGCTTAATTCATAAGAATTATCTCACAAAGTTACAACAGACTAACATAAGAATTATGAGCTAGGCTTGGATGTTTTAGCCATAGCCATACAACAATGAGTATTATATACCTTTAACAGTCCATTATTTTTTTATAAGATGCCTGTAAGAGTTCCTGGTAAATACTAGATCTGATTTCCCAAAAGCACTTAAAATTGCTGTCTCTCTGAGTTTACCATTACATAAGTCCAAATTGATTCATTAATTTTAAAATGTCTGCCAACTAGGGAATTTTCCTCATTTTGTTGCAATGTGCCCTATAAACAGCTCACTTCTTCCAACCTGATCGAGATGTTTTTTCTCCTGCCAGTCAAGTGTTTAGAATTGACATGAGATTCTGAACATACAATTGCAACTTGCTGCTTTCTAAACTTTGAAAGAAAATACACCGGTTTAGCAACTCTGATTTAAAAAATAAAGGTCAAGCCATGGTAGAAAGTACTATACGTCTACAGAGAATACACCATTTAGCGTCCAGCCAATCCATTGCATTGATCAGAACAGGTGAGTTTTGGGAACATTACTGAATATGAGATTACTCCAAAAAGAAATAAAAGTTCAGGACTCTGTAGATATGCAGACACAACTTGCTGCTGTCCCAAGAACAGTGAATTGTTGAGTTGAGTCAGAGCTCACAGGTAAATGCATTCAGGGAGCTGTGATATTTTAAAGAAGTACTCTGGCCTAATATTCATAAAAATTTCCAGTGCCTGCCTTAGCTGTACCAACACATATGCCTTCCACTCTTCCTATTACTCAGGAATAGAAATCCCTGCAGGGAAAATATATCTGAGTGATAATAATAACCCTGTCAGGCTGTGGACCCAGTTGTTCTTCTTATTTGCCTTACCCAGTTAGCTTAATTTATTTTTTCCAAATGGATTCCTTGCCTGCATTATGTGGCCCTGTTGCCTACAAAGAATGTGATGAACTGCACTTGGCAAACAGGTCCTGTGACTTAAAGAAATGGAGTGGATGCTATGAAATCTAGCCTTTATCTGGTAATCAGTGCAGAGACAGAAAAAGCTGATCAGTAGTTGCAGTCAACTGATGTGGCTGTAACAGATTCAAAAACATTCCAAGTACCTTTCCATACCCGTCCTGTCCTCACAGCCAAGCCTGACATCTAATGTGACCACTTAGAAGAAAGTGGCTCGTGAAGTGACTGTTTCTTCACTGTCCCTAACAAAGACCTCCAAAACAACCTGTTGCCGCTTAAAACTTCAGACCACTGTCAACACGACTCAGACATAGAGTTCTCATTAGTTAACACCTGATCCACACTGGCTCCGATATGAATATGCTGGATTTTCTTTATAAGGTTGTGCCTTGTTACTGGTGACGGATCTCATGGTGGAAGTCACTTGCATTTATTAGGATGTGTTTCTAAAGCACTTTGCTATCTAAAGCTGTCCATAAGCATAACTTTAAAGTTGAGTTTTGTAAAATGAAGACCTAAACAACCACCTTCCTTCACCAGCTACACTAGACACTTGTGTAGGCATAAAATGAGAGTTTACCCATGAAGAATGAAACTGTGCTCAAAAGCTGTCTATTTTAAAGACACATTTGCTCTCTTGGTCTAAGTGACATACAGATAACACCTTCTGGTTAAACTGCATTAAACCACGTGCATTTTCAGCACTGCTACCTTTAAGGAAATACAGTACATGTGTTTGAGTGGCTTAATCTATGCTGCTGCTTTGAGAACAGACCACAAAAAAAGATTGTTTTATAGTGGTTTTTTAAAAGCAGTATAATTTCTTAGTAACCAATTTTCAAATGTTGAACCGCAACCCACAGTTAATTAAATTGGGTCAAGTATAATTTTTTTTTAGACAACAAACAACCACGCTTCACTTCAGCAAACCATGTCCTGTGTAAGTACAGTATCTGTCTCTTCCATCTGTCTCAGAGTTTTATCTTCCAACCTATCATGATAGTATCCAAACACCTTTAGAGTAAATATACGTAGCAGGAGCTGCAAACACTTGGGCACTCAATGCATAAAGAGTTCTTTCTGGAATTCCTGCAACTTATTTTAGGGAAAAGCTCAGTTTAGGAAGAGTGTACAATTGTATGAAAGAAGGCATCAGCATATTTTTAAAATTTTTTATTGCAGACTCCTCAACCCCAGCATTTTGGGTTGTTTGGTTGTTTGTCTCCTTTTTAACAACTGGTTTCTGGATGCAAGTTTTAAAATTATGTCAAAACCATTACTCTAAAGATGCACAGATGGGTTTCATTCAATTATCTCTGCAAGTTTTGATCAAAAATGCTTCTTCCACAGCTTTCAGGAACTTTGGCCTGAGCTTCTGTGTTCTGTTGTGGAGTAGAGCAATGCAGTACTTTATTGAAAATGGAGAACCACCGATGGGAGAAAGCGCAAATTTAGCTCATGCTCTTTGTCTGATGGTTGAATATTCTGTGGACAGTATGGCATCACCACTTGTGAGAACATCTGTGCAAGCTCAGTTATTATTATTAGTAAGTTCAACAAAAAAGACAAAATTCAAAAGAACAACGTACTGTTTTAATATTTGGTCAATCTTTAATCCAATCGACTGCCAGTCTGCAAGGACTGAATGCTTAGTAATACAACCTGCGAGCTTTTCTGGGCAGAACAAGAACATAGGAGCAATGATTCTGGACTTGCAGTATATTCCTGGAATGAAAAGAATAAGCAGATAAATATATATTCATGTTGATTACCCGGGAGATAAAGATCAGTGACTTGAACAGATGACTGTATTTCAAAATCCATTAATATTATTCATTGTTTCCCAATAGTTTCATGTTAGACCTTGTGAAAATATTAAGAACCTCTCATCTTATTTAAAGAAGAAAGCATAGCACCTTTTGACAGAGTAATGTGATCTAACAAGTACTAGCATTTCCTTTGAGATGTCTGAGGAGAAGCGGCAGCTAACTAAGCTCAATATTATACATGTGAAAAGCCTGTCTCCTCCTCTGTCCTTGTCTTGGAAAGAACCCCTGTAATAGTTAGCAACTGAAAGGTCTATGATCAGGAACGCAAAGGCTATAAAAAGAACTTTGTTTCTGCAAATGAACAAAGTGCTAGGAGGCAATACTCAGCATGCATAAATAGGAAATGTGGGTTTTTCTAAAACAAACACCTCTTTTATATGGCAATACAGCGTAGAGCAGTGTGTGGTCTGAAACCCTTCACCAGTGTTGATGTTAGAATTGTTGACACCCAGATCACAATCAATGTCTCAAACCCATATAACATATTTGTATTATATAATCATCTAAGCAGCCACCAGTAAAATAACCCTTTCTTCAGTCTCATTAGTGGTAAAAAAGGAATAGAACCAACTCAACATATAATTTTGGTTCCAAGAATAGGCAAGGATTTGACTCAACCAGTCTATGCAGTGCTAGTTTTGTCTACCCAAAGGTGTAACTCCTATGGCATGATTTCCTAACACACATCTCAAAGTTGGCTTTCCAAAGACTGAGACATCTAGAATCATCAGTCACATTCAGAGATCTTCCTGTGACTTCTGAACAATTTGTTTGCATCATGTTATATTCATGCTTTTCATCATACTCTTTCTGCTTTACAGAATCACAGAATTAAAGAATCACAGAATTATTGAGGCTGGACTAGACCTCTGAGATCATCAAATCCAGCCTATGGCCTAATACCACAGCAACAACTAGACCATGTCACCAAGTGCCACATCCAATCTTTCCTTAAACACCTCCAGGGATGGCAACTCCACGACTTCCCTGGGCAGTCCATTCCAGTGTTTAATCACTCTTTCTGTGAGGAAGTGATTCCTAATATCCAACCTAAACCTCCCCTGGTGCAGCTTCAGGCCATGCCCTCTCATCCATGCCCTCACCAGTTGCCTGGGAAAAGAGCACGACTCCCACGTGACTACAGTTTCCCTTTGGGTAGTTGTAGAGAGTGATAAGGTTCCCCCTTCTCCAGGCTAAACAACCCCAGCTCCCTCAGTCTCTCCTCATAAGACTTTTCCTCCAGTCCCCTCACCAGCCTCATCGCTCTCCTCTGGATCTGCTCCAGCACCTCAAGATCTTTCTTGAAGTGAGGGGCCCAGAACTGCACACAGTACTCGAGGTGAGGCCTCACCACTGCCAAGTACAGGGGGAGAATTACATCCCTATTCCTGCTGGCCACACTATTCCTGATACAAGCCAAGATCCCATTGGCCTTCCGTGCCGCCTGGGCACACTGCTGGCTCACGTTCATCCTGTTGTCAATCAGTGCTCCCAGGTCCCTCTCTTCTCAGCCGCTCTCCAGCCACTCCTCCCCCAGTCTGTAGCACTGCCTGGGGTTATTGCAGCCACAGTGTAGGACTCTTCATTTGACCCTGTTAAACCTCATACCATTGACCTCAACCCATCAACCCAGCCTGTCCAGGTCTCTCTGCAGCATCTTCCTACCCTCCAACAGATTGACAGTCCCCCCAACCTGGTGTCATCTGCGAATTTACTAACGGTAGACTCTATCCGCTCATCCAAGTCATCAATGAAGATATTGAATAGAACTGAGCCCAGTACTGATCCCTGGGGGACACCACTGGTCACTGGACACCAGCTGGATGTGGCACCATTCACAACCACTCTCTGTGCCTGGTCATCCAGCCAGTTTTTAACTCAGCAAAGGGTGCACCTGTCCAAGCCATGGGCTGACACCTTTTCCAGGAGGATGCTGTGGGAGACTGTGTCAAAGACTTTGCTGAAGTCCAGGTAAACCACATCTGCAGCCTTCCCCTTGTCTACCAGGTGGGTCACCCAGTTATAGAAAAAGATCAGATTGGTTAGGCAGGACCTTCCTTTCCTAAACCCATATTGACTGGGCCTGATCCCCTGGTTGTCTTGTACATGCCACTTGATGGTACTCAGGATGAACTGCTCCATAACCTTGCCAGGCACAGAGGTCAGGCTGACAGGCCTATAGTTCCTCAGATCCTCCTTCCAACCCTTATTGTAGATGGGTGTCACATTGGCCAACCTCCAGTCATCTGGGACCTCCCTGGTTAGTTGAGAGCGGTGATAAATGATGGCGAGCGGCTTAGGCACCTCTCACACCAGCTCCCTAAGCACCCTAGGATGAATCCCATCTGGAGTCATAGACTTGTTGCATAACAGGTCACTAACTACTTCCTCCTGGATTACAGCAGGGATATTCTGCTCCCCATCCCTGTCTACCAACTCAGGAGCCCAGCTGCCCTGAGGATAGCCAGTTGTTTTGTTAAAGACGGACACAAAGAAGGTGATGAGTACCTCAGCCTTTTCCTTGTCTTCCGTTACTATGTTCTCCCCTTCATCCAATAAGGAATGGAGGTTTTCCCTGGCCCTTCTTTTGTTATTAATGTATTTATAAAAGCACTTTTTATTATCCTTAACAGAATTGGCCAGATTAAGTTTGAACTGAGCTTTTGCATCTCTAATTCTCTTTCTACATGATCTTACTATATCCTTAAATGTTTCCTGGTTCACCAGTCCCTTTTTCCAAAGTTGATACTCTTTTTTTTTTTTTTCTGAGTTCTTGCAAAAGCTCCCTGCTCAACCAGGTCAATCTTCTTCCCTGTTGGCTCATTTTTGGCACATACGGACAGCCTGCTCCTGCACCTTGATAATTTCATTTTTAAAGTACGCCCAGCCTTCCTAGGTCCCTTTGTTTTTGAGGGCTGCTTCCCAAGGGACTNTCCTAGGTCCCTTTGTTTTTGAGGGCTGCTTCCAAAGGGACTCTCCGAACAAGCGTCCTGAGTAGACCAAAGTCAGCCCTCTGGAAGTCCAAGGTAGAGGTTTTGCTGACAGCCCTCCTGACTTCACCATGTATTGAAAATTCTATCATATCACAATCACTATGCCCCAGATGACCTCTGACCACCAGATCTTCAACCAGCCCTTTCCTGTTCGTAAACAGTAAGTCTAGCAGGATGCTACCCCTGCTCGTTTACCAGCTGCAACAGGAAGTTGTCATCCACACATTCCAGAAACCTCCTGGACTGTCCCCTTTCTGCTGTGTTGTACTCCCAGCAGACACCTGGTAAGTTGAAGTCCCCCACGAGAATAAGGGCTAGTGAACGTGAGACATCTCCAAGTTGTTGAAAGAATGTCTCATCAGTATCTTTATCCTGGTTGGGTGGTCTGTAGCAGATTCCCACCAGGATATCAGCCTCATTGGCCTTTCCCTTTATACTTATCCATAGACATTCCCCCTTGGTGTGTCTAACATTGAATTCGAGACAGTCAAAGCACTCCTTAACATACAATGCTACCCCTCCACCTCTCTTTCCTTGCCTATCCCTTCAAAAGAGCCTGTAGCCATCCATTGCAACACTCCAACTATGTGAGTCATCCCACCACGTTTCTGTGATGGCAACTATATCATGGTTTCCCTGGTGTACAATAGCTTCTAACTCCTCCTGCTTATTGCCCATGCTACGGGCATTGGCATGTATGCACTTGATCCGAGGTACAGATATTGCCTCCAACACCAGTATGTCCCCCCAAGGCTTACCCCTAAGCAGTCCTAGGTTTGTCCCCCTCCCCCTTTGATTCTAGTTAAAAGCCCTCTCAATGAGCATCACTAACTCCTGTGAGAAGATCCTTTTCCTGCACTTAGATAGGTATACCCCATCTCCTGCCAGCAGGCTCGGCATCATATATACCGAGCCATGGGCAAAGAACCCAAAGTTCTGTTGGTGACATCAACCCTGGAGCCAGGTATTAATCTCCAGGATTTTCCAGTTTCTTCCTTCATCATTTTATGTGCCTGGCAGGATGGAAGAGAAGATTACTTGGGCTCCCGAGAAACGGATTAGTCTCCCCAATGTCCTAAAATCATTCTTGATTCTCCTCAGACTTTTGTAGTGATTTCCTCACTACCCACCTGAAAGATCAATAATGGGTAGTAATCAGAGGAGCATATCAGGTTAGAGATCTTCTTGGTAAAGTCTCTTACCCGGGCCCCAGGGAGGCAGCATACTTGCCTACGGGTCGGATCTGGTTGATAGATAGGGTCCTCCATTCCTCTGAGGAGGGAGTCACCGATGACAACTGCTCTTCTCATTTTCGTAACAGAAGAGGTTGTCATATGAGTACTCTCATATTTTCTCAGGCAAAGGATCATCATCTCAGTGGTGTCAGAATGCTTCTGTGGTTTACAGATACTATCTGCGAGCTCTGCATATGAGGACTGGTTGGTCTTTTTGGTTGTACCTTCTTAGAGGAATTGTTCAAATCCCATGGCATGCTTCGGAGGCAGTCCTGCTCTGTGTAGAGGCTGTCCTGAAGTGCTGCTGACAGTGCACGAGGCTGGGATTCACTGTCTTTGTGGTGTTGGTCTTCCACAATGCAGATGAATCTACACTGAATCTGCAACGAAACTACAACGAATGCAGTATTTGACACTGAGAGGAATCTACAGTGGTGATTCATCCTGTTCTACAACAGAAGTCTGAGAGGGGAAATTAATATTCTTTTATGGACATTTCTGTACTAATTGTACAGGAATCTAAAGAACTTAGTCTAAACATGTCACTTGGCAAACAGTAGCTGCAATGAAGAACAGATTCTGTCACAGAAGTTGAAAAGTTATATATTTAGAGACTATAAAGACAGATAAACCACTGGAGTGTCTCTCTACCTTCTTCTATGTGAGGAAGACTTTAATTACCCTTTGCTCCTCCTGATAAGATTCTTACTTATCTTTATAGAGTCACTTCTGAATTTCGTTTTGATAAGATAAGGAGATTTTTCACTCTGATTCTCTCACTCAAAGATATTCTCTCCACGTTTTAAGCATCTGTCATATTGGTATTTTTCAATTTATTAATACCAAAATTGCAGGCACCATATTAATTCTTATCAACATCTGATCTGGAAATAAAACCACTTCCTTTCATTTTCTTGCTAATTTTTTATTTAGAAAATCCGAGGACAGTGATTTGCTTTTTCTCTCCATATTATCACACTGGAAATTTACGCTGAGCTGTGATTCTGTGAACTTGCTTGTTTTTAACTATGACTTTCCAACATGAAGTCATTTCTCTGTAGGTCTGAACTCCTTAGTTTAGATAGAGAGCTTTACATCGGCTGTATTAAAATCATGTGACTTAAATAGGCCTCTATTATTAAAACTAGCTTTATATATGACTGCCTGGATTATTTAGTCTGAAGAGGAATCTGAGCATAGGACTGCTTTAGCATCTCCATTAGAAGGCAATTCCTTGTGGAAAACCATGTTTTAAGCCAGTTCTCTTTCCGGTCAGTGCAATTTAGTAGCATTTTATGGAGACATTTTTTATTTAGCTTTTTTTTTTTTTTTTTTTTTTTCTAAATAGCATATGATATTAAGTAAAATACAAGGGTTTGCTTAATAGGTTCCATTCTCCATAAACTGACTGGAATTAATTTTTAAGGCTTTGTTTGTTGATTTCCTTATGAGCGTTTCAATTATTTCATTCAGGAATAGAGTTAGCCTTGAATTACCTCATACGTCCTTCTTTGCCATTTTTCAGTATTAGCACAATATTGACACTTTCCCAGTGCCCTATTGTAATTCACTAGAGCACTTCAATGTTTCTCAAAAATTACTGTCGGTGGCACAGATATTTGTTCAGGCAACTCCCTTTTTTCTTCCTTAGGTATTTATGGACTGGAAAACACTTCTTCATCCTCATGTAGTCAAGGGCACCATGGCTTTCCTATTGAAATAGGACAGAAATATTTAGTGAGATTTTTCTTTATCATTTCTATCAAATATCTTCCTTGATTTTCTATTAATATGTATCTCTTCTGTTGTACTGGAGTTGTGGCACTCTTTAGCTTCCCTTATTCTTTAAATTTTATTAGTCTTAGTTTGCATTGACTACTACCTGATTTCCTTTGTCTGCTTGACAAAAATACACTTTACTTTTTAATGCTCCTTAGAGAAGCATCACTGCACCACTGAGCCTGTAAATATCTGAAAATGTTTTGAGATACGATTTTGACATAAACTATATTATCAGGAATGTCACTTTTAAGACAGAGGCCAGTAAAAATTCTTTTATCCTGGTGGAAGCCACAAGGATATTTTAGCTGGCTGTGTCAGCTGATGCAGGATGTCTGTTCCACAAACGAGGACAATGTTAGTCATTAGCAAGAAGCTGGAAACACTGTATGGTCCCATGGCACAGAGAGTTGTCTTTTACGTCCTGATGCTGAACTACATTCTACTAAGTTAAGTAAGAGAAGAACGTCTGAAAGGATAAATGTATATTCTTTTGCCTCTACGATTTCACTTATACAACCTTCTTTAATAGACACACTGTCCTTTTTAGAAAGCCTTTAAATCTGCTCTTGGTTTTGTATTTCTGTCTTCTTGTTAATAAACAGATTAGGAAACAGTGTACCTGATGCAAGTCTGCAAATGTTCCATGCTAGACTAAGTGTATCACTTCATATTGCACCCAGTCTGTTTCANGATGATACGAAACTGGGAGGGGTGGCTGACACACAGGAAGGCTGTGCTGTTGTCCAATGAGTTCTGGACAGGCTAGAGAGCTAGGCAAAGTGTAGAGTCCTGCATCTGGGGAGTGGTAGCACCTGGCACCAATACAGATTAGGGAACATCCTGCTGGAAAGCAGCTCCATGGAGAAAGACCTTGGAGTCCTAGAGGACAGGAAGTTGTCCATAGGACACCAATGTGCCCTTGTGGCCAAAAGGGCCAATGGGATCCTGGGGTGCGTTAAGAAAAGTGTGTCCAGCAGATCTAGGGTAGTCCTCCTTCCCCTCTCCTCTGCCCTGGTGAGACTACATGTGGAATATTGTGTCCAATTTTGGGCTCCCCAATTCAAGGGAGACAGGGACCTACCTAATGGAGAGAGTCCAATGGATAGCTACAAGGATGATTAAGGGATTAGAATGTGTCTCCTATGAGGAAAGACTGAGTGAACTGGGGCTGCTTAGCCTTGAAAGGAGATGGCCAAGAGGGGATATTATTCATGTATATAAATATCTGAGGGGTAGGTGTCAAGAGGAAGGAGACAATCTGTTTTCAGTGGTGCCCAGCAATAGAACAAGAAATAATGGGTTTAAGTTAGAACATAGGAAGTTCTACCTCAACATGAGGAGAAACTTCTTTACTGTGAGGGTGACAGAGCACTGGAGCAGGCTGCTGAGAGAGGTTGTGGAGTTTCCTTCTCTGGAGACTTTCAAAACCCACCTGGATGTGTGGCCTGCCCTAGGTGATCCTGCTTTGTCAGGGGGGTTGGACTAGAGGACCTCTAGAGGTCCCTTCCAACTCCTAACATTCTATGACTCTATGAATCTATGATTTTGCCAGTCAAAAGACCCAGTAATTGTTTTAACTATAGAAAAATGGTTAAAACCTCAAAACTTCTCAGGGCAGAAATGCTTAAGGCTCTATGATGGAGAAAGAACTAAATGGACAAGTGTATGAGTGAAGTATAAGCATTGCTGGCACTGATGATTTTCTTCTCACCATATGTCATGCTAGGGACATCATTTATGCTTCTGCGCATAGATATCCAACTCCCAGACAGAGATGTCAGAAGATGCGTGGTGGGACAGGAATTCAGACACTTCCTTCTTTCAGCCAAATTCACTGTTTTCAGGATTAATGGTTTTTGTGCATGGCTGCTGGAGTCTGTTGGAAAAAACCTACAAACTGGAAGTCCCACTCTCCTGGTATTATAAGCCTCCATAGCCTCCATTTTGTCACTTTTCAGAGGTAAAACTAGCTTCATTTTTCCCTAAGGAAAACAGGCTCTTGAATTTGCAACACAGCTTGGCCACAGGAGAAGTAGGCATCTCTCTGTAATATGCTCGTGTCTGAAATTCCTCTTTCTGAGAGGGGATTTTACTTTCTTTCTGTGTTGCCAGGATAAATATCATCTCTTGGGAGAGTGGTCCTTCTGCCAGCATTACGATACACAAGCAAACTGACCGTTAATCAGGTGGCATCACTGTCTGCCAGGGAAACAACAAACCAGGGATAACTAATGGCTCCTGTGCCACCTAGAGCTTTCTTACTTCTCTTACAAAATCACAACACCCAGCGTCAGGCACAGATTCCTGCAGTCCTGGTGACCAACAAACTTCAGAAGGTGCTGTTTGCTATCACGTGCTAAGATTTTTCTGCCTTTTTTTTCCTTTAGCACTGGATACAAAGCTTCTGGCGATTTTTAAAAGAAAGGGATTAGTCTCCGTGAAACATGGATTATTTCCTTACTTGTTAACATGCACTGCCCTCTTGTGATAAAATATATTTTCTGTGTTCTTTAGATGCTCGCTTCCTACTTTCCCTTTTCATAGTTTCCTGGGGTTTGTTTGTGTTCTTCCTCCACACTCCAGGGCTTTCTTAAAGAACTTTTTCCTGAGGCAGAAATAATTATTCTTGACATTAGAATGATGAGGGAAAAGTAACACAAAGCTTGATTGAAACATTCTTATCCGATATTTCATTCTTTCATGCAGTTAACATCTTCACAGATTGTTTTACTGAACGTACAAGAATCATATGGTATGTAGACAGCAATTACTCTACTGAAAAATGTAGATTGAAAGAATGAGGAAAATGTTTAGCAGTTCATTGAAAAGGCAGAGTTTGAAGAAAGACGTCCAGCATGCAGCAATGTAGTTAGTTGCATAATCACCATCATAACAGTTTGATAAACTAGCTAAAAACTCCCCGGTCATGGTAAGGGAAAGCCAATTAATGCTCTAAATCTGATCTCCAAAACTAAACAGCGGCAAAAATCACTTTCCAAAATTAAGCAGGCATGCAAAGCCACTCATGGTTTGAATGTGGTGGATCAAAAGCCATCACTGCCTGGGAAGGGAGGGAGGAGCCTTCAGAAGCAGAAGGCAATGTGACACACCACCCGAGCAGGCAAGGTGGTGACACAGAGGAAAGCCCAAAGAAAGACCTTATGAGTTAAGCGCTGGTTGGAAAAGATTTGCTTCTTCCTGTATTTTAGGCAATGTGCATCTAAAATACTCAAGTATAGTCCTCTTGTCCTCTGGACAGAAAAACCTTGCAGGGAGTGTGAATGATTCCTCCCTGCTAAGTGTGTTGTTTTAGCCACACAGATATAAACAAATCTGTGGAATCTATTTTGTGGAATTCATTACCAGAGAGGTAGGAAGTTTTCCTAACATGGCTTGCTTTATACATCCTCAACTTAGTGAGCAGCTTAGTTTTCCTTGCTCTAGCGTTTCCACTTCTTTGCATTTTTTGTAATTAATGTTGTGGTCACCACTGAAGGACCAGGCATCTTCTAAAATATTACCATGTTTTTGAGCTCTGGAGAGAATTTGAATGAAAGGATCGATGGACAATATCTAGGTAGCTTTCTCAGAAGCTGTATGATTGTATGATTGAAGGGATATTTCAGTTAAATTAGCTGTTATCTATCTCCAAAAAAGGAATTGAATGTTGTTACAATTTAAGATGAAGAATTCCATAATTATATCTAAACCTAGGATCTTGAAAGTTTCCTGATAGCCAGGAGCCCTGATGCACCACGGACAGCACTTTCAGATTAATTTCTGTGAATTGTTTAAACTCTGCTCTAACACCAGAAAAGCTGAGCAGATAGAAAAAAACACCAGTTGTAAGAAGCAACAAAACAAAATTAGTGAATGTATAACAGAAGGGATTAGGGATTGTTCAGGACCAGAGTATCCTCACTGACCTGAAGTATGTACTTAAGATTGGGAGATCTGCTATGTGTTTGCCCTTTTAAGTCTCTGACCTTTTTGGGCTAGATATCCTTGTAAAGAGGAGCATGGATCCAGGTTGAAATGAGAGTATACTACTGCATAATCTGGGGATAACTGAAGAACCTAAGATAGAGGCAGCCAACACCTCTTGTGCTATAAAGACCTAGCAGTGAGCAAATGGCAAATGCTGCAGAGGTTCACTCCAGAAAAGAAATGTTCAAGAAATATTTGAACTGCATGTGAACTTTGGACCGTTGTATCTGCAGAACTGAATCAAAGTGGTCATCAGAACAAACTCATTCCAGAAATTTCTGCTACTTCCTGCTTTCAGTGGTGCTGATAGAATTTCTGTGGTATTTTGGCACATCAGCAGCTTAGGGTGAAGTGAATGACCCCAGCTTTTGCTCAAAATCCTCAGAAAAACTGAATAGAATTGAGATGAAAATAGCTATGTATGTTTTTCTCCTCAGTTTTCCAGGCACATTGCAAACCCAACCACTTAAATTGGTGTAAAGGTCAAAATCTGATTTCCACAAGGTTCTCTGGAGCGGGAAAAAAATGAAACATAAACAAGAAATTCCTGTTCAGAAAGCCATGCATCCAGGCAGCTGACCATCAGGAACAGCATCAGTGCAAGATGAGAAAGAGGCAGCTGTCGCTTTCCCAGTTTCCCCAAATTCTGGCCTGCCACCATGCTGTGGCTGGCAACTCTAGGTTTGCCCTCACCTCCCAAACTCATTGCAAGGGGGTTAGGGCTGGCTGGCAGCCAAATCTCTGTGCAGTGAGCTGAGCAGTGGGGCCAGCTTTCTCATGGGCACTGGGATGCTTGCAGGTCTCCATGCCTTGCTTGCGTATTTTGTGCCCTCAAAATCCAGGGAATGCATTGCAGTCGTGGGAAAGAGAGCTTGGGAGAGGTCACCTATGCCCATTCAGAAACAGCCCCTGGGGTGTGCTGTGGAGTTATTGGTGTTTCCCTTTTAATTTTTTCTGACAGTTCATAAAACAAAGCTGCATATTTGGAGAGAAATCTTTCCAAGAGAAAATCCCAACCAGCCTCATAAGAGGCTGCTCTTGATGTAAATTCAGCCTGGGAACGGAGTAGTAGGATTGAGCCTTTTCCTTATTACCACTGGTTTGCAAGACTCCTAGTGACTTTTTTTCAGTACCACCTTGGTATCCCTACAGTCAGCAGAGAGTTCATGACTGATAGTATGGGAAAATACCATTTCTTTCTCTAGTGTCAGCTAGGAAACACTTATTTCTTCCCTATTAATTCTTGACGACCTGGCAGAAAAGCACGTCTCTTAACGGCTTGGCTGAGTTCATTATCTGGAGCAGACCCACAGTGAGGCAGGGTTGCCCAGTGCCAAGCATGGACCTGCCCTAATTACCCTGGCAGATGTCACCTCACAAAAAGAGCTGGGCAGTGAAGGTGCTGAACTGGCCACTGTCCTCTCTCCAGTTTGTTCTTTTGTGGGTCACAGTTTAAAATTCACAAAGCACGGAAAAATAAATGGAGGGGCGAGGTTGAGCAAATTAAAATTTAATGACAAAATCACCCTGTCATTTAGCAGCTTGATAAATAGAAAGAATGAGAAGTCCTCTTCCAAAAGCACAGAAAGCAGAAAAACAACATCCCGCTTTCAGTCCAAATTCAGGCTTTGGTTTCCAGAAACACTCTGACTAACAAATTTGGAGAGACACAGCTGGAAGCTGGTGGAGCTGGTAGTTCTGTGCAGTTCTTCAGTATTTTCGCTGGCTGAGCACAAGCCTGGTATTCCTGGGCGCCTGCCTGTGTTCACCGGTGCCAACCTTGCTACTCAGAAAGGGGAGTTCATGTTTATTCCAACAGCTGCACAACTTGTTCCTCTCTTAAACTCCACTCCCACTCTTACTGGGATGTGACACAGGCCTGGGGCTGCACATGGCCGTGGAGGTAGGGTGGGCTAGTGGCCTCCAGGGAACTTTCCCACCTATGTCTCAGGGTGCTAGGTCTCACTCCCTTGTTGGCACTGGATGCTGTTACAGAGCTGCTCCACTCAACATCTCCCTGCTACTCTCAGGCTCTGCACTTCCTGCTGTCTTCAGCACAGGGTGATACATCCACTGCGCACAAGAGCAGCACATCTGTTCAGCTTTCCCAATGATCTTTTTCCTCCACAAGCGCTGTTTCCCCCCTCAATTTCTCTACAGTGATTATCTAGGGTATTTGTGTCTTTGAAGGATAATGGAGATTGCAATTAGGCAGCTGGTGACCTCATGATAGCCCAGGTCTCAGCAGTTGCCACTGCACAGTGCATCTGAATCCCTGTAGGCAGGGCTGACCCTGGGTGCTTTGACTTGTGCAGAGTGGGCAGAGCAGATGCGTGTGGGGTGGTCATGGGGTGGTTGTATCTGCCAGAGACGCCAGTGCCCTGACAGCCTACTGTGCCGTGCCATGCCATGCTATGAGGTAGTGGGTGGCTGCTGGCTGCTTCATGCTGTGATGGGTACCATGATGGAGGCAACAGTGTGGATCGCCTGCCTGATAGCAGATGGTCTGGATGCTCTCATGGGGCTGTTGACCTCCTACACCACCTTAGCCCAATGCTTTCTGCCGGGACACACATACATTTCCAGTTCGGATGACACAGGCTCCCTGTGCCACCCACTGGCATACAGACAAATGCCCAGGAGCAAAGTGAATGTAGGGGTTGAGTCACTGCATGGTGCAAAACTTTATTACAGTTGGAGGTATGATGAGAGCAACGCAGCCCCTGGGACTTTTCTGATGGACTGGATTTGTAGGCAGAGGGATGTACACACAGTGTCTTTTGGTCGCAACAGCCCTCACACTGACTCCCTCCACCCCTGCTCGCCCCAGCCCCCATAGCATTCACAGTGGCCTTTCCCTGGGCTGCCTGGCTCCACTGACCTCAGTGTGCAGAGGGTGAAAAATATTTCCTGAAATAGCCTTTCCTTTGCATATCATAGCAAGCCCTTTGGTGGCGAAGGATCATCTCTGAAACATTTTTCTTCTCCTGTGATGAGAAGAGGTAGAGTGATGTCAGGGGTTGCTAACGCCTCTCCTGTCACCTTTCCATTTTTTAACATTGTGTGTGTTTCCCGGGCTTGTCGGCATTTTCCTATGAGTAAGCTATTACCGCATGCACCCAACATGTTTTCTGCTTAATGCTTGGACCTAGAGCAGGAAAGGGGTGCTGAGGCATTTGGTAACAAGTGGGTACAGTAGCGGGAAGGTGTGAGAGATGGTTTCTGAAAGCTGTGGTGGCTGAACTTGCAGGTACTTTGTACATCCAAAGCAAAGTGAGAAACCTCTGCTGGCCCTGGTCCACTCTTGTACTGCACAACACTTGCTGCTCTATTTGCATAAACCAAATTTACCCAAATTACACACAGAGCTTTCCCTAACCTTACCTAATATCTTCCACTCATTAACCACTTAAAATGTGGCATGGTTTCCACACACTGTATTATTCCAAAAGCTATGAGCAATGTCTCTTAAAAATAGCTACTTACAGGACATCCAGAAGCATGTATTGAGGACACTGCGCACTTTTCAGTACCTAGTTTCATATGGTGGCAGTTTCCACTGTGATGACCTCTTTACTGTTTGCTCTGCTGTAACCCAATGCAATACCCACTAAGACAGATGGATAGATCGCAGGCTGTAGCATTTCATATATGATTTATTTTTCGTTCCTTCTGCTGAGGGGACAGTTTTTGTACGAGCAAGGATGATGCGCTTGGACAACTGCTGAGAAGGGTGAGGAACCAGAGTGACCACAGCACTTTTCTGAAGCAGGTCAGTCATCTCCTGACCCAAGCTGCTGTATTTTAGAGGTTTTTCTACCAAAGCTGTAGCTGACAATGAGCTAACATCTCATTGATCAGTGTCACCACACTCCTGACCAGCAATGAACAGCCTTCTGCTCCTGAACTCACCCAATGGAAATGAACAGGAGGGTAGACAGAGTGCCTTTTCACTGGGAATGGCTTGCTCTCAGCTGATATGGATTTTATTCACAGGCTGCTCTTCCGTGCATGCAAAGTATGTGGGGCAGGATGATGACAGGATGCTGGCTCACCACACTCCACAGCCCCTTGCTGAGTCTGCATGTAGAAGACAGCATTGTTTATACTCCTCAACTTCATTTTTCTCTTCATATATTTTTGTGTAAAATAGCACAGAGGCCCCAGCCCTGCATCAGCACTGCTCACAGGGAATCCCAGCAGGGCCCTGAAGTACAGCCAGGTCCAGGTAGTTGCAGGAGCATCCCCAGCCTGATTTTGCTCCCAGTCCAAGTTCATCGAAACCTGGAAAAAAAGGGCAGGAGCTGCAAGATGATTCCAAGTAGTGTGTGTGTGTGCTTGGAGGTGTGTGCACCCAGTCTCATGGCCCCACTGGGGCTGGGATAAGGAGACATGAAGGTCTTTCTGGGATTTGTAATGGGAATCAGCCAGCATCAAACAGATGGGTTTTGCAGCATGCTCAACCATGGCATGTTCAGTCATCCAGCACAGGCACAAAGCAACAGCTTGCTCTGTGTGCCTCTCCCTCAGGGACCTGGGAGGGAGCCCTTCAGGGGGAAAAATCCCAGGGGACACAGACACCCAAAACCGGGTAGAAGCCCAGGACTCTGCCTGGCCCCAGGGCCATGGCAGTGAGCAAAGAAGCCTGGGGCAGAAGGGATGCATTATCTAAATCTGCAGCAGCCACACAACCCCTGTGTGTCCCACCAGTGCAGTGAGTAGTGAACTGGGGGGCATAGCTGATCAGGGTTGGCCCAAAGAGATTGTGTATCACGCCAGGCATTGTACCGACCATTCACATGAAGGGAGATTTTCCAGCACAGTAGTTGGATGGGTGCTGATTGTTCCTTGTCTCTCTTGGCTGGGGACCTGGGTGCTTTGGGCAGGCCCCGAGCTCAGCGTTTAGGGGATCTGGGGTGGTTTTAGGTAGGACCTAAGCACAGCACTTAGGAGATCCCCCTTCACTTCAAAAGCTCTGGCCAGTGCTGCTCTTGAGAGGAAGGACAGGTGTGAGAGTCCTTCTACTTCTTCTCTTCCCCCCCTTCTTCTCCTTTCCTCATTCTCCTTTTTCTCCTTCTTCTTCTCTTTATCCCTCCTCTCTGAAGAACCTTCAGATTCCTCCATCCTCCAGACCACGGGCTTCCATCAGCTGCAACCCCTGATTTTCAGAGGGATATCATAGCCACTGATGAGCACCTCTCATCTGCCTGTACTGACTAGGACAGGATGTGAGAAAAGGAGTTGAAAGATGAAAAGGAGAAAGAGCATTCTTGCGGCAAAAACATCAGCTTCCTCGCAGACCACTTCCAGTGCCCCCCTGCAGGTGTCTAGAAGCATGGCACTTGAGTGTCCAGGAGCGTGGGCACAGAGGCAGCAGGAAAGGTAGGCAGTGACCTGTAGAGCATATCCCTGTCCCTGGCTGGTCCCATGGATCCCAAGCCGACTACTACTGCCCTGGCTGGAGACCATGAGGGAAAGCCTCTGGCTCACCCAGAGGAGCTGGTTCAAGGGGAAGCTTGGACCAGAGGAGGTGGTCCAGGGTGAAGTCATCAATATTGACAACCACAGGGTCAACCCATTGATCCCAGAGATCTTCCAGGATCCCGA
>VWZK01004729.1:6893-18260 GCA_013396935.1 Baryphthengus martii | reverse complement strand
AGGGTACTACTGTTAGAAAAAAATTGTTGTGATGTACCTGACTCATTGCTTTGTTGAGGAAATGCTAACAAGCTGGGTTAGCGATGGTGGATTTTTTGTGTTGTTTTGTTGGTTGGTTGTTGTTTTGTTGTTGTTGTTGGTGGTGGTTTTTTGGCATTTTTTTTGTGTTTATGCCTGTAATGAATGGTAACAGGAGGAGGAATCTTCAGCTGGCCCAGCTAGATATGCATGTTTGATTCCTAGTGGTAGATATTTGGTGCAACCCAATTTAACATGGGAAGAAGAACTGAATGGCATAACACTTCTACAATAACAGTAACAGCTGTTAGGCTTCTACCTAATATTTAGATCTAGGAAATAACAAGTAAACATTGCATATACTATCTAGAGGCAGTGCAGGAATATTTGATAAAGTCAGGATATTGTAGCGTTACCCACATGCAGGCAGTTAGACTCAAGCAAAAAGATTGCCTGGCAGTTAAGAAACACTTCTTTTGCTCACACTGTGGTTTGGAAATCTTCTAAAACAAAATTATATGGACAGGTAACACCAAAGTAAGCAAACCAAGTAACATATGTGGAAATGTAACTTTTAAGCTCTTTTCATAAAGCAGCCCAAATTTCAGTCAGTGAAGAGGAAAAGAAGAAAGCGCACTTGTTATTTTATGAGCTATTAAAATTCTCTACCATGAAGTTCTTTGATGCAATCATGTCAGACACAGAACAAACTGTCAAGTTTCTGTTCAGCTATTTTTTCAAAGCTTTAAAATTGAATTTCTGACTAGATCTGAAAACCTTTAATCATGTACATCAAATCTAGAATAGCTTTATACAGATCTAAGGAGAAAAAAAAAAAAATAAAAAAAATTACAACACTGGAGCAACCATGAGAGCTCCTGCCGAAGCTTTAGCAATCTACCACCTCTATGCCATCTTCTAGATACCATATAATGCTACTGCAACACATAGTCCTGTTTATACTATACAGCAGTCTTGGAGGCACACTCAAGATCCTCACCAAGGTCTGAGTTTCAGCAGAAGGATGGCATATGAAGCCTGAGATACAGTGTCATGGCTCTCCAGCACAGACTTTTAGCACTGTAAGTCTTTGGGTCAGTTCCCACTAGGCCAGCCAAGACTGCAACAATCACAGTATATCCCAAGCGTTTCTACATTCCCTGCAGGTAGCTCTGGAGCACTTTCATTGCAGATTTCTATGGTGCTCTGATGGAGCAAAGTCCAAGTCTAGTTGCTAATCACAAATTTAAAAAGAGAAATACAGAAACACTTCTATCCTAGTCTGACCTCTTAGTGTATATGTCCATGTGCCAGATGGAGGACAAATACATTGTAGCTCTGGCTCTAAAATCATAGGGTCATAGCAGTATCGTATTGTAGTTACCTCACCTGAAAAATACACACTATTTTACACCACCAGCTCAGGACAGAGTCAGAGAAGACACACTGAACAGCAATCTTGACTTTGTAATTGTACCTGCAGCACGAAAAATATATGAGTGTGAAGGGCTGTTTAAGTACTGTCTTCCTCTGCATAACAGTATTGCCAAAGTTCATTACTACAGCTTTTTTAGAATTACGTAGCATTGGAATGAAAAAGAGGTCGCTGAAAATTTAGCATGTTACTGGAATTTGAGGGTGTTCTGATACTCATTAGGGTCTGGCGAAGATGGATTTAATTTTCTGCAGAGTAGCTTGTATGGTGCTGTGCCTTGAATTCGTGACCAAAACAATGTTGATTATAGAATCATAGAATCATAGAATTGTCTGGGTTGGAAGGGACTGGCAGAGGTCATCTCGTCCAACCCCCCTGCTGAGAGCAGGGACATCTTCTACTAGAGCGGGTTACTTAGAGCCACGTCAAGCCCCACTTTGAATGTCTCCAGGGATGGGGCCCCAACCACCTCCTTGGGCAACATGTTCCAGTGTTCTATCACCCTTATGGTAAACAAATTCTTCCTTATGTCTAATCTAAATCTACTCTTTTCTAATTTAAAACCATTACCCCTCATCCTACCACTACAGGCCTTTGTAAACAGGCCCTCTCCAGTCTTTTTATAAACTCCCTTCAGGTACTGGAAGGTCACTATTAGGTCTCCCAGAGGCTTCTCTTCTCCAGGCTGAACAATCCCAGTTCCCTCAGCCTGTCCTCCTAGGAGAGGTGTTCCAGCCCCCTGATCATCTTTGTGACTCTCCTCTGGACCCACTCCATCAGGTCTGTGTCCTTCCTGTACTGAGGGCTCCAGAGCTGGATGCAGTATTCCAGGTGAGGTCTCACAAGAGCAGAGTAGAGTGGCAGAATCACCTCTCTTGATCTGCTAGCCACACTTCTTTTGATGCAGCCCAGGATGCGATTGGCCTTCTGGGCTGCAAGCCCACACTGTCTACTCATGTCCAGCTTCTCTTCTATCAGCACCCCCAAGTCCTTTTCTGCAGGGCTGCTCTCTATTGCCTCATCCCCCAGCCTGTACTGATAGTGGGGATTGTTCCTGCCCAGGTGCAGGACTCTGCACTTGCTCTTGTTGAACCTCATGAGCTTCACCTGGGCCCACCTCTCCAGCCCATCCAGGTCCCTCTGGATGACATCCTGTCCCTCTGGCGTATCGACAGCACCACTCAGCTTGGTGTCATCTGCAAACTTGCTAATGGTGCACTCCATCCCGCTGTCTATATCATTGATAAAAATGTTAAACAACACAGGCCCTAGTACGGACCCCTGAGGGACACCACTTGTCACTGCTTTTTTTACAACACAATGTTTTAGTTATTGCTAAGCAGTGTTTGAACAGCATCAGGGTACTCACTCTCACCCTCCAGCATGCAATCTGGGGATGGGCACATAGCTGGGACAGCTGACCCAAACTAGCTGAATGGATATTCCATACCATATGACATCATGTTCAGCAGGGATGGGTGGGGAGTTTTAGTGTAGGTAAGTATTGCTTGGAGACTGGTTGTGCATCATTATGCTTGTGGGATGTGGTGAGTAATTACTGTTTTATCACTTGGATTTATCTGGGGGTTTTGTATGTGTTTTTCTTTACTCATTCCTCTTTCCTTTGCAGATTAAAATAGCTTAAACTTCACCCACAATTTATCTCTGTTTTGCTCTTCATATTCTCTCCCTTGTCCTGTTAAGAGTGGGGAGGGAGTGATCGGCTATGTTATGCTTAACTGTCAAGTGGGGTCAACCTACCACACATGATGTGCACAGATAGGGAAGTTGAAACAAATTTGTGCACAAAATTTTTCAACTTCTTTTCTTTGTTTTATCCTTAGAGGAGCACATGAGATGGACAGTGAGCACTGTATCCCCACTCAAACCAAAAGCCAACAATAGGAATTAACCAGTGATAAAGAATTCCTTTTTCCTGGAAAGTGACTGTTTCTTCCCTCTACAATCACTAGTCATAGGCAGCATAAATTGTAAGCAAAATGGTATTAAACTTCAAGATTTTTACTCATGCAGTGTCTCTAAGAGGAGTAGTTACAATTTCCATGTTATATTAGGCTGTTCAGAAAGTTTTAAAAAATCTTTAGTACTCACCACAAAACGAGCAGCTCATTCAGACCTTCATTTTCTAGTGTCCATGAATATGGTAATTTTAACATTTGCCACCTCTTTTCCTCCCAGAAATGATGCTCTCAGCAGATCCACGACTTCTGACATTTTCCTTCGTTTTGTAGAGATAAATAGGAACTCAGAAGTGCCTTCCCCAGGCCCCTTGTGACAAGAATTAATAATATTAATTGCCCCAAATTACCGTCTGCGACGAGTTTTATCTACCAAAGCTGCTCTGTGGCTTTCTCAAGACCATATAGTACCATTTATGTCCCAAGCAAACACTTAAGTATGTAAATAAGAAGAAGTCCAAAGTATAATTAATATTTAAAAAGTAAAATGTCAGGCTCAGCTAAACAGTTTTTCAACACCCTTTTTTTTTTCCTAAATCACATTTTGCTTGGAGAAATGTGTTTTGGGACCTAACAGAGCAATTTTCAATTAATCAGAGCTAAGTGTTTTACTGCAAAGTGCCAAGAACTACACAGCTCTGCAAGACTCATATTTAGAGCCGAGGAAAAGCACCACTTAACTCTTAAACAATTGATCACGCACAATGTGTGGTTTCTGGGGTTTTGTAAAGAACACAGAAGCAGAGAAAAAAGCTTCAAATGAAGGAGAAAAAAGATAGAAGGAAACTGATATTAGATGAAGAACATAAAGAGGACTGCTTACTAAGCACATGCAAATTAAAATCTGTATTTTACAATCTTCTGGAGTGTATGGTAAAATCAAAAGACCTGAAAGTTCTTTTTGCTGATATATGTCAATAATGACAACTTTTATACTCTAATGTTACTGCATTGAGTTTTTAGCTTCATGTTACACAGCAGAGCAGAGATATTTACTGAGATGTCCAACTTTCTGTACAGAGGCAGATGTCCTGTAATGGAATTTGAAAAGAAACATAATTCTAGTATGCAATCCTAGATTTCAGATACAAAATTAATTCTTCTACCAAAAAGTGTGGAAATAAAATCCACTTTTTATAAACAATTTGGTATTTAAGATAACTTGAATATTCTGTTTTGTCCTAGGAGCACTACACTAAAATTATGATATATTGGAAGTAAAAATCTATAGACGACAATGGATCAGAGATTTATATCTGCTCTCTTCAAAAAAACCCACCAAACCCAGGAAATTCTATGAATGGTAATGAAGTGTTCTGTCCTTTTTATATGTCTATAGTTAAATGATCAGTCTCATTGAAAAATATATATGAAAAAAATCCTTCTGAAATAAAATAGACTTAAGTAAAAAATAAACAGAGTTAGAAAAACAGTAAATACAACTAGTAAACAAATTCAAAGACCCACCAAGTTCCCAAACTGCATAGTAACAAGTGAAGGAATAGTCTGTTTTCTGGTATTCAGAATTTACTGTTCTTTGAAATATCTGAATTCTTTTTCCAGGGCCAACTGATAACAGTGATCTGGGGCTAGTCTAGCTCTAAGCATCTGCATTTATAAGTGGTGAATTTAGATATAACATATTATCTTTTAACACACATATTTTGGGAGCATCTAAAGTCAACTCTCAAGTTCAATAGTGTCGTATGCTGTACAACCATAAAAGTGATAGATCACATACTAACAGTCTCCTCTCTGTTTACAAAGTGCTTTGAGAGCCTAGGAGACATTGAGACAAGTGAAAGCCAAAGGTTTTTGCTTGCTGGTAAAATCACTAGAACACTGATGAACAGAGCAAGAGGGCTCTTACTGCCAATGAGTTGTTTATTGCACGGCAAAACAGATGGGCATTTTTCTGGGGAATCTGGTCCACCATAAAGGTAGATATCAAGTTGCTATGTAAGAGTGAGTATGTCTGCAGAGGGGCTGCTGGAAGAGTGAGATATTGCTAGGACTGAACATAAGTTGCTTGAAGTGAAGCCAGCAGCAGCTGTTCAAACTGTGGCCTGTGACATACTAACAAGCCAGTGGAATATCAAGAGGGAGAAAACAAGACATGCTAATCATCAGATAACAGCAGAAGCTGAGAATTTGCATCAAAGTCTTCTAAATGACAACATTATGTCTCTTGTCCACAGTGCTGCATGGGACTTGGGATCATGTCTTGAGATACTTAAATTTCTCTCCATTATTTTTATGACTAAGAAAACAACAGCCCAGCAGATGACACCATGATCTGTAAAGCCTGGTTGACCTACACCTGTTCTATAAGTGGTTTTGCCACCTCTTTTCTGTTTGTAACACCTGGCAGTACAAAAAAAAATGCAAGTCATACCCAAGCTTTAAACTCTGCTCTGCTAATTTGATTCTCTGAGAAGTGCGATGATGTGCTTTGCTTCATTAACTCCACATAGGTGTGCATAGCAGAATTAGAATTATTCTTATAGATGTCAACTAATTACAAAGTACAAAGATAAAACATCTGGTCCATGTGACAAAAACGTAGAATCATACAATCATATAATTATTTAGGTTGGAAAAGACCTGTAAGATCAAGTACAACTGTTAATCTAATACTGCCAGGTTCACCATCAGACCATATACATAAATGCCACATCTACATGTCTTCTAAATACCTCCAGGGATATTGACTCCACTACTTTTCTGGGCAGCCTGGTCCAGTGCTTGACAGTCCTTTCAGTGAAGAAATTTTTCATAATGCTCAATCTAAACATCCCGCAGCAAAACTTGAGGCTGTTTCCTCTCATCTTGTCACTTGTTACAGAGGAAAAGAGATAGATGACCTATCTCGCTACAACTTTCTGTCAGGTAGTTGTAGAGAGTGATAATGTCTCACTTGAGCCTCCTTTTCTTCAGGCTAAACAACTGCAGTTCTCTCAGTTGCTCCTCATAAGACTTGTTCTCTAGACACTTCATCAGCTGTGTTATCCTTCTTTGGAATAGCTCCAGGACCATAATGTTCTTCTTGTAGTGAGGCACCCAAAACTAATTACAGTATTCAAGGTATGGCCACACCAGGTACAGGGGGACAATTACTTCCCTAATCCTGCTAAACACACTTTTTCTGATGCATGCCAGGATGTTGGCCTTCTTGGCCACCTGGGCACACTGCTGGCTCATGTTCAGCCCGCTGTCAATCAACACCCCAAGATCCTTTTCCACCGGGCAGCTTTCCAGCCACTTGGCCCCAAGCCTGTAGCATTGCAGGGACTTGTCTTTGTGACCCAAGTGCAGAACCTGTCATTGGGCCTTTGCCCATCCATCTAGCCTTTTCAAAACACTCTATAGAGCCTTCAAGCAGATCAAAATTATTGTTTTGGCGTTGTCTGCAAGATTACTGAGGGTGCCCTCAATCCCTTCATCCATGTCATTGATAAAGATATTAAAGAGATCTGGATCCAACCCTGAGCTCTGAGGAACACTTGCTTGTTTCTTACCTCATTCACTACCACTCTTTGGGCCTGGCTATTCAGACAGTTTTTTACTCGGCGAAGAGTGTGCCCATCCAAGACATAAGCAGTCAGTTTCTCCAGCAGAATGCTGGGGTGAAAAGTGTTAAAAGCTTTACTAAAGTCCAGGTAAACAGCATCCACAGCTTTTAGCTCATGTACTAAGTGGATCACCTTGTCATAGAAGATCAGGTGAGTCAAGCAGGACCTGCCTTTCATAAACCCATGCTGAATGGGTCTGATTGCCTGATTGTTCTTTCTGTACATGCCAAACGATGGCACTCAAGATGATCTGCTCTAAAACTCTTCCCTGTCACTGAGGTCACACTGACAGGCCTGTAGTTCCCTAGATCCTCCTTTTGGTCCTTCTTGTAGATAGACATCACATTTGATAATCTCCAGTTCATTGGTATCTCCCTGGTTAGCCAGGACCGCTGACAAATGACTTGGTGAGCACTTCCATCAGCTCCCTCAGCTTCCATGGGTGGATCTCACCTGACCCTATAGACTTGTGTGTATCTATATGGTGTGGCAGGTCGCTAAACATTTCCCCTTGGACTACGAGGGCTTCATTCTGCTCTCTGTCCTTGTCTTCCATCTCAGGGGGCTGAGTACCCTGAGAAAAACTGGTCTTACTACTAAAGACTGAGGCAGATGCGGCATTCAGTACCTTATCCTTTTCCTCATCTTTTGTCACTCTGTTCCCCCCCGCATCCAGTAAAGGATGGAGATTCCCCTTAGCCCTTCTTTTCCTGTTAATTTATTTAGAGAAACATTTTTTATTGTCTTTTACTACAGTAGTCAAATTAAATTCTAGTTGGACTTTGGCCTATCTAATTTTCTCCCTCCATAACCTCACAACATCCTTGTACTCCTCCTGAGCTGCCTGTCCCTCCTTTCAAAAGTCATAAGCTCTTTCTTTTCTTGAGTCCCAGTCAAAGCTCTCTGTTCAGCCTGGCCCATCTTATTCCCTGCCAGTTCCTCTTTCAGCACACCAGAACAGCCTGTGTCTGCACCTTTAAGATTTACTTCTTGAAGACTGTCCAGCCTTCCTGGAACTCTTTTACCCTTTTGAACTGCCTCTCAAAAGACTCTGTCCACCAGATCTCTAAATAGACCAAAGCCTGCCCTCCAGAAGTCTACAGTAGCAGTTCTGATGATCTACTTCTTTCTTCTATGAGAATTGAAAACTATTACTTCATGACTACTGTGCTCAAGATGGACTCCAATCATCACACCAATCACAAGTACTTCTCTGTTTGTAAACAAAAACCTCATCTAGATGATCACTCACCATCTGTGTCAGGAAGTTACCTCTTTCCTGGTTTGTTTCCTCTCTGCTATATTTTATTTCCAGAAGACATTTGGTAAGTTTAAGTACCCCATCAGATCAAGGGCTAGTGAAATGAAACTTCTCCCAGCTGCTTGTAGAATATTTCATCTGCCTCTGCATCCTGGTTGGATGATCTCCTGGGTTTGGCTAGGATAGAGATAGTTTTCATGAAAAGCTGGGAAGGGACACAGCCAGGATAGTGGACACAAACCAGTCAAGGGGATATTCAATAACATGGGATGTCATGCTCAGTATATAAGCCAGAGGAGCTTGCCAGGGAGGAGGAGGGATCATGGCTCAGGAATGGGCTGAACATTGAGCTCCAGGTGGTGAGTAATTTCACTCTGCATTACTCACCTTAAATATTCTTTTATTATTATTACTTATTCTCTCCTTGTATTGTCCTATTAAATTGCCTTATTTCAATACAAAAGTTCTTACTTCTTCCAATTCAGCTCCCCATTCCACTGTGTGGGGAGGAGTGAGCCAGTGGCTGTGTGGTGTTTAGTTGTCAACTGGGCTTGAATCATGACAGGTCATCTAAACTAGACTGCTACCATGATATCTGCCTTGTTGGTCTTACCCCTGATTCTTATCCATAAACAACACTATCACCACTATTACCAAGCTTCAGACAGACAAAACACTCCCTAACATTCATGTCTACCCTATCACCTTTCCTTCCTTGTCTATCTCTTCTGGAGAGCAGCACTCCAGTTGTGTGAGTCATCCCACCATGTTTCTGTGATGACAAATATATCATCATTTTTCTGCTGTACAGTGGCTTCTAGCGCCTCCTGTTTGTTGCTCAGGCTGCACGCATTGTAGATGCACTTCAGTTGAACTTACTGGTCCTGACACCTTTCTGGGTGAAGCAACCCTGATTCCTATGGGACAATTCTCAGGCTCTTCCATTGTTTCTAACACACCGAGAACCTTTGTGTCTTAGCTAATACGTGGATCTCCATCCTCTGTCTTCACTGAGACAACTAGGATGTTGCACACATTAGTACAGCGACATTTCAAATATGCTCCAGTGTACTCAGCACATTGTTGAGCAGACTGAAGGACCTTGTTAGCACACTCTCCTTCAAACATTGATGTGCCATCCCCAGACTTACCTGCAGCAAGCCTGATTTTATCCCTTTCCTCCTTCAAATCAGTTTAAAGATCTTCCAATGAATCCTGCTAACTCTTGTGCAAAGATCTTTTTTTTCCCCTCTGAGATATGTGTGTCCTATTTGTTCCCAGCAGGCCTGGTGTCATGTAGATCAACTTATCATCAAAAACCCCAAAATTCTGCTGGTGACATGTCTTGGAGTCAAATGTTGATCATCCAGGCCTTCCTGTTTCTTCGAACATCACTCCTTGCACCTGAAATGATAGAGGAAAAAACACTTGTACTCCGGATCCCTTAACAAGACAACATTGAGCCAAGACCATCTTTGCAAAGCTGGCAGATCATGTCGAGTCTACCGTTAGTAAATCTGCAGATGACACTAAGTTGGGGGAGAGTGTTGATCTGCTGGAGGGTAGGGAGATGCTGCAGAGGGACCTGGACAGGCTTGATCGTTGGGCTGAGGCCAATGGTATGAAGTTCAACAAGGCGAAGTGCAGGGTCCTACACTTTNGTCATTAGGTGCTGGAATGGACTGCCCAGGGAGGTGGTGGAGTCGCCATCCCTGGAGGTGTTTAAGGAAAGATTGGATGTGGCACTTAGTGCCATGGTCTAGCTAGGTGTTGTGGTGTTGGGTTCATAGGCTGGACTTGATGATCTCGGAGGTCTATTCCAGCCTCAACAATTCTATGATTCTATGTTTGAAATGAACATGCGTAATCCTTCTCTCTTTTAAAGACAAATATTATTATGAATAATAGATTAATATTATGATCATTTATTAAGTTTCCTCAGATAAAATTACATTAAATTCTTCATTTGTATTTTTGAAAGCAAAAGCTTAAATCTATTCATTTTGTGCTGTTGTTGAAAGATAGAGGAGATATTGCATAATGCGATAGAATAGTGCGGGTAGTCCAGGAGTATGAATAAAGAATCCAAAACAAAAAACCGAAGACCAGATGTATTCTCTAAGAAGGTGGACTAGTTTTTATTCAACTGTTTCTAAAATGTGGGAATACGGAAAATGTCATTAAAAAGGTGAATATTTTGAGTGATTTGGAAATAACAGGTTACAATGGAAATTGTTTTTCATAGAAGCCATCTTCTGCATAATTTTTAACCTTGAAAATATTATGTTTTAAGAGTAAAAAGACCTAAAATGACTTGAGGCTTTCAAACTGTGCATGTTTGAGATGAGAGATACACCATACAATACCTACCACAAGTTTTAATACAACTCAAATAGAATAAGGTCATTCTGTTAAGAGACACTTATTTGCAAAGCATGACTTATAACAGTATAAATGCAATAGAATTACAAAATGTCATGATAGAAATGTCAATGATTTATCACTATTTATTTATCACTAGAAAGTTACCTTTATTGTCCACCTGATGCACTTGGGTAAGCTTGCTTGCAGTTAAGTACTGGATTAGAAAAGGAGAAACGAGGGGTGAGTCGTATAATCTTGGACAAGGCCTAACCCCTTCTCACTTAACTGCTCTTCCCTACATCACACGAATCGATTGTATGCATATCTCCATAGATGTTGTGCCAGATGTTATAGGTTAGAGTCAGTTAATACAGTGATTTCCACCTGAGGCGCTATGTGTAAATTGTTGGACATCTGATACAAGATGAGACTGTTGGGAAATGGAAATTGGGAAGACCTTCTGGCTGATTCCTAGCTGAAATGCCCCCAAAAAAGTCCCAGTAGCTATTTTTCCTCTTTCGACTATTTGTTGTTACAGTGACACAGCTATTACAATAGATGTCCAGTTTTTCTTTGCAAATCTTCTTCTAAAGTATCAAAATAATACTAAATACAGCACATTTTCTTCTGTTTGTCATACTCCGAGTGACTGTTGGGTAACTTGGCAACAGTTTGATGTGATGAAGGCAGATAGTGCTAATAAATGCTTTTTTCCAGGAGGTTTTATTGCTTCTTTCC